>CAKAOI010052651.1:0-33457 GCA_916701655.1 Sebastiscus albofasciatus
ACTCTTGACTCTGACTCTGACTCTTGAGTCTGACTCTTGACTCTGACTCTTGACTCTTGACTATGACTCTTACTCTGACTCTGACTCTGACTCTGACTCTTGATTCTGACTCTGACTCTGACTCTTGATTCTGACTCTGACTCTGACTCTGACTCTTGACTCTGACTCTTGACTCTGACTCTTGACTCTGACTCTGACTCTTGACTCTGACTCTGACTCTTGACTCTGACTCTGACTCTTGACTCTGACTCTTGACTCTGACTCTTGACTCTTACTCTGACTCTGACTCTGATTCTTGAGTCTGACTCTTGACTCTGACTCTGACTCTTGAGTCTGACTCTGACTCTGACTCTTGACTCTTGACTCTGACTCTGACTCTGACTCTGACTCTGACTCTGACTCTTGATTCTGACTCTGACTCTGACTCTTGATTCTGACTCTGACTCTGACTCTGACTCTTGACTCTTGACTCTGACTCTTGACTCTGACTCTGACTCTGACTCTGACTCTTGATTCTGACTCTGACTCTGACTCTGACTCTGACTCTTGATTCTGACTCTGACTCTGACTCTGATTCTTGAGTCTGACTCTTGACTCTGACTCTGACTCTGTGCCCGCAGGCGTCTTCACCGCCCCTGTAAAGGGACTCTACTACATCCGCTTCACCGGCTGCGTCGGAAGCTCGGGGAGAATGAACGCAGCGCTGATGAAGAACACCAAGAACATGTTCGCCGTGTTTGACACCAGGGGCGTCCACGGCAGCGCCTCCAACGGCATGCCGCTGGTCCTGGAGGTCGGGGACCGGCTCTCCGTCACCCTCTGGCCCGAGCAGTCCATCTTCGACCAGAGTAGGCTCAGCACCTTCAGCGGCTTCCTCATCTCCCCCATGTAGGTGGAGACGGGCATCCAGATCGAGGTCCTGGACCCCCAAAACGAGATCCAGATGTTCGGCTGAAACACTCAATAAAAGTGTAAAAGTGAACCAAAAGCACCTCGGAGGCAGTTTCTCTGTTTTATGTCAAAATACAAGAAAATTAAAACACTTTTATTCTTGTCATTTTTCAGTTCATTGTGACTTTAAGATGTTTCAACACCGTCTCACGGCAGTTCATGAAATAGTTACAAAATGTGATCTATTTGAGGGGCAGGGCTTCAGTTAAAGTACTTAGATTTACAGACTGTCAGTGAACTCGACACCGACTGAACAGCAAACAGATTATTATTATTATTATTAATAATAATATTTATGGTTCTCTTTCCTTCAAATGTTCAGAACAGATATATGATGTTAATTATTGTATTATTAACAGGTTTTATTTAGTTTTTTTTTAACTCTTTAAACTTAAAGCCCTTTTATTGTAAGAGGTTTACTAAAGAGCATCAAAGCCCCGCTGTTATCGATGTTAACAAAATGAAGCAGAACATCTTCTGAAAAAGAGATTTATTATATTAAATATAATCAAAGAGACCTGAGAGGAAAACTGCAGTTCACCAAGTTTCTGATGAATATTCCGGATTAATAAACATTTTAATAATTCACATTAATAATGCATATAAATAATACATATGAATAATATATATTAATAAGTCATAATAATATATATTAATAATTAATATCAATAGTGTATATTAATAATCCAGATTATTAATAAATATTAATAATCCAGATTAATAATTCATATTAATAATACAGATTAATAATCCATATTAATACAGATTAATGACAGTGCTCATTATTGAGGTGAGGAATCAGGACCTCTAAAGTCCTGGTTCTGGTCTGAAACTAAAAACTGAACAAACTAACAGTTAATAACGTGTTAATGAATAAACAGACAATAAATCAAACAGCGGTGATAATACAGAAACACAATGAAGCCAAACATATAATATATAATATATACATCTAGTCACATCTAGTGTTGAAAGAGTCACCAGTATTCTGGTAATAACCCGACACTGGGCTCCTCCGACCCGGACCCGGAGGGGTCCGCGGGCCGGTGAGTGGGCAGGTTGGACGGATCCTCTGCGGTCACAGCGGGCGGCTCAGCGGTGCTCATGAAGTCCTGAGGGGGGTCCGGTCTGGTGGAGGGGACCGAAAGAACCGGACCGTCGGTGGTGGTCCCGGGATGAGAGTCTCCCGGTGACCCGGTACCGGTACCCGGAGTATCAGATTCATTATTATCATGACTGTCTGTGTTAATAAAGTCATCAACAAAGTTATTAATATGAACAGAACCGTCACATCTAGGAGGTCTACCAGGTTCATTTATCCCAATCCTGTTCCGGGTTGGTCCAGGTCGGTCCTGGTCGGTCTGAGTCGGTCCGGGTCGGTCTGAGTCGGTCCGAGTCGGTCCGGGTCGGTTCGGGTCGGTCCGAGTTGGTCCGGGTCCAGCTGTGGGTCTCCAGATGAGGCTGTAGTAGACGGCCAGGATGACGGCTGCCAGGGACACGGACATGACGTAGACCAGCACGGTGGCCAGTCTGACCCACTTCTTGTTGTCCCGGGCCACCAGCCGGGCCTTCCTGTCCCCGGTGTAGGTGGCTGCTCTGCCCCGCTCTGCAGGGACCAGGCCGGGCGTCCAGCTCCGAGGGTCCCGCATGGTGATGATGCTCCGGCTGGTGATCAGTCTGTCTGTCTGTCAGCCTCCTGGTCCTCCTGGTCCTCCTCATCATCATCTGGATTAGTGATGGGAAAATCGGCTCTTTTTGGTGATCCAGATCATTTGGCTCAGCTCACCAAGACGAGCCAGCTCTTTCGGCTCCCAAACTCGGCTCTTCGTTTTACCACTTCTGCCTTTTATAATTCAGCCAAATTTAGCGCTGTTTTGACTTTATGATTAGTACTGTATGTGTGCAGATATATCACTTAAATTATTCCATATAATAATACTAAACCCTATAATTTCCAGAATATCATAATCTTACATGCTGCTTCGTTTCCGACTGTCACTCATCTCGTCTGCTATTCTGCTATTTCACATATTTTACAGATCATTTTTGGACATTTTTCTGACATTTTTCACTATTTCTTAAACATATTTTACAAATAATTTGGGATATTTTTCAAATATTTTTCACTATTTTTTTCACATATATCACACTCATTATTACATATTATTACTCTTAGTGCCAAGTTGTCTCAGACAAATCTTTATTTCCTAATGTGGGACAGTCATGTTCTGTTAAAAGACTTAAATCACCTTAATTAATGTAGGAAACACTCAAGGCTAAATGTGAAATCCCATATTCAGTAATTTTACCACTTGTATGTTGAATTAAATGTTACTGCTGTTACAAAACCGAGGCTTATAGGTGTGGATGTTACATGGAGAATCAAACAACATCAAACAAGCAATAATAGTTTTGAAGCATTTAGTCATTTTAGAAAGACATTAAATAACCTAAATTATAATATCTGTAATGCAAAGAAAGAATAATTAAATGCAGAGCTAAAAATTCATGAATCTGCTGTGAATTGCAAAGTTAAAATGTTCAACCTTTAAAATGTTTTCATTTAACTATACGGGGATCACACACAACTGTAACAGGCAGAAGGCCTATTAGAAGCCAACACATCAAACCTGAACCTGTGTAAAACCACTGCTTACCATGCACTGCATTATGGGTAATGACTGAATAACCTGTCATGATAGGCATAAAAACAACAACCCGCAAAAATTAGAAAAAAAAACAACTCATACAATTTTAACACAAACACGAATTTCCTTTTTTTTCATGACGCTCAGCACGACTTTCAACGACGTATTGTTTTGTGCAGAATGTCCAGCAACAATTTCACTCCAGTCTTTTCAAAATAAAACAACTTAAGTTAGCTTTAGGAAAAGATGGTGGTTTGGGTTAACACTTTGTTTTACAGGTCCGCAAGTTTCATGGTACATTAGGTGATAATTAGCAATTAACCTATTTGAAATTTCTTTGGAATTACTGCCAAATTACCCCAATATTTACCTCAAAATGTATCAAAAATGACTTTATTATAAACATTATTTAATAATGATATGCTAAAATAGCATATGATGGTTAAAATGGGGTCCTTTATAGGCTTGAGAAGCGGCTGCTCTTCATCGGAGGTGGAAAACTAATAGAAGACACTTCTGATCAGACACCATTGTGACTTATTGTCTACACAGATGTAACCTGGTAGCTGACGTCATGATTCAGGGAGTTTCAATGGATTACATACGAATTCATTTCATGCTGACCATCATGAAAAAAATGTTAAATTTCCGTCTATGTGCACGAATCAATACATAAAATGTCGTGACTATTTCACTAACTGCTGTGCGACTGGGCTGTTCTCCTATACATGCTGATAAAATAACCATTTCTTCTTCTTCAGCTTCTTTTATGGTTCCACTTCGATATCTCCAGTCGCCCAGGTACAGGAACACCTGTCAATCAAAACAAACTATTAACTCAACGAGGGGAGACGTAACTTATGAAACATAAAACACATAACTTAGAGCTGCATTAATAAAAGAAAACTCATAGTTAAGTAGTATTCTCAACTCTGTTTTTGCTGCTGGGTAATAACTGTATTACTGTGAGAAACCCCAAAACATCTGAACTCAAGGTCTACTTACTACTAGAGCTTTCAACCTCTTCTCACATGGTTTGCTTAGTCAATGGGTCAGTTAGGGTGAGATTATAATGGACAACCAACTGAGCATCCGTTGAAGACCATGAGATGCGGTTGAGGGCTTCAATAAAAGCCATTAAGTGGACTTTAAAGGTCCCATATTGTAAAAAGGGAGATTTTCATGTGTTTTATATTATAAAGCAGGTTTAAGTGCTATATAAATTACTGTTAAACTATCAAAACGCTCAATATATGGAGAAATACATACAACCCGTATTCAGAAATTGCGCGTTTCAAACAAGCCGTTAGGATTTCTGTCCATTTGTGATGTCACAAATATACAATATTTAGACACGTTTTTAAACGTAAACATTCTAAATGTGTCCCAGTTTATTTCCTGTTGCAGTGTATGTAAATAACATCAGCTGACAGGAAGTAAACATGGACCCAAGCTGTTGCCTAGCAACGTAAATTCGTTGAAATTCACTAAAACGGAGCGTTTCAGACAGAGGGTGAATACAGGTATATTCAAGCTGACAGTATGAGGAAAATAAAGTTTTTTTTTAACATTACAGCATGTAAACATGTTCTAGTAGAAACACAAAATACAAGTATGAACCTGAAAATGAGCACGACATGGGACCTTTAAGCGTTGTGTTTTTCATTAAGTACTAAGTTTCATGTCAGAGTGAATACTTGGTTCCACACACCTGTACTGCTGACTCTCTGGGATCTCCTCACTCATCCAGGCCCTTCTTAGAGGATCCGTCCCTGGTCTTCGCCCTCAGCTTGTTCACCTGTGACTCGGCGATGTCGGCCCTCTCCTCGGCCTCCTCCAGCTCATGCTGCAGCTTGCGGAGTTTGGCCATGTTGGTGTTTGCTCCCTCCTCTGCCTCCTCGGCTGCGTGTTTGTAGGACTTGACCTTCAGCTGCAGCTTGTCCACCAGGTCCTGGAGGCGGGCCATGTTCTTGCGGTCTTCCTCGGTCTGGTAGGTGAGCTCCTTGATGCGGCGTTCGTACTTGCGAACCCCCTTGATGGACTCCGTTCCCCTCCTCTGCTCCGCCTCCAGCTCGTTCTCCAGCTCTTTGACGTGAGCCTCCAGTTTCTGGAGCTGCTTCTTGCCGCCCTTCATGGCGATCTGCTCAGCCTCGTCCAGGCGGTGCTGCAGGTCTTTGATGGTCTGCTCCATGTTCTTCTTCATGCGCTCCAGATGGGCGCTGGTGTCCTGCTCCTTCTTCAGCTCCTCGGCCATCATGGCCGCATCTGTGATTGCCTTCTTTGCCTTCTCCTCAGCATTGCGGTTCTCCTGTATGGCTTCCTCCACCTCGTTCTGCAGGTGCATCAGGTCTGCTTCTTGCTTCTTCTTCTGGTTGATCAGGCAGGTGTTCTGGGAGTGCAGGAGTTGCATGCGCTCTGTAGCGTCAGTCAGCTCCTGTTCGGCCAGTTTCCGACTTCTTTCTGTCTGCTCGAGGGCAGCCCTCAGTTCCTCCAGCTCGGCCTGGATCAGGTTGTTTCGGCGTTCCAGGAGAGCGATGTTCTCCTTTAGGTCATCGTTGCTATGCTGTGCATCATCCAGCTGCAGCTGAGAGTCCTTCAGGAACGCCTGGAGGCTCTTGAGTTGTTTCTGGGCGTCAGCTGCCTGCCTGTTGGCTTGGCTGAGCTGGATCTCCATCTCGTTGAGGTCACCTTCCATCTTCTTCTTGACTCTCAGGGCCTCATTGCGGCTCCTGGTTTCAGAATCCAGAGAGGACTGAAGCGACTCAAGCATCCGCTGGTAGTTCCTCTTTGCCTGCTCTGTTTCTTCGTCTTTCTCTGCCACCTTGCGCTCCATGTCGGCCTTCACTTGGTTGAACTCCAGCTGGGCTCGGAGGATCTTGCTCTCTTCGTGCTCCAGGGAACCTTCTGCCTCCTCAAGTGCCGACTGGAGCTCGGCCTTTTCTTGCTCGAGCTGCTTCCGGATCTTCTCCAGTTCATGAGCGCTCCTGCCGCCCTCCCCCAGCTGGTCGGTGAGGTCAGAGATCTCCTCTTGGAGGTTCTTGTTCTCTCTCTTCATCGTGTCAAGTTGATCCAGAGACTCCTCATAGGCGTTCCTCAGTTTGAAGAGTTCAGTGCTCAGAGACCGAGCTTCCTTCTGAGAGGCCTCCAGCTCACACTGCGACTCCTCAAACTTTTGCTTCCACTCTGCCATGATTTTGTCAAAGGCCCTCTGCTTTTTGTCCAGGACTGCAGATGCTGCATTGGATCTCTCAAGGTCCAGCATCAGGTCTTCGATTTCATTTTGGAGACGGTGCTTGGTCTTCTCAAGGGATGAACACTTTGCATTCACAGACTCGATGGCCTCCTCGGCCTCCTGCAGTCTCTGAACCAGCTTCTTCTTTGCTTCTTCCAGTTCCTCTGTTCTCTGGATCCCATCGGTTTCATATTTTGTCCTCCATGCTGAGACCTCGGTGTTGGATTTGGACAGAGCTCTCTGCAGCTCGGCCTTGGCCTCCTGCTCTTCTTCAAACTGCTCTCGGAGCAGATCACAGTCGTGACGAGCAGATTGTACAGCGTGGGCGAGGGCATTCTTTGCCTTGACTTCTTCCTCCAGCTGTCTGCGTAGATCTTCCACCTGCTGGTTGTACGAGTTCTTCCCTCTGGTCAGTTGTGATATCAGACACTCCTTCTCCTCCAGCTGACGTCCAAACTCACCATTCTCAGTGAGCAGCTTGGCCCTCTGGGTAGTCATGTCATTTATGGTGCGGTGAGATTCCTCATATTTACTCTTGTACTCGTTCATGTTGTCTTCCATTGTACGGCACATCTTCTCAATGTTTGACTTGGCCTTCACCACACTCTCCATGTTGGAACACAAGTCATCCACTTCCAGCTTCAGCTCACTCTTTTCCTTCTCCAGCTTCTGCTTCACACGCTGCAGGTTGTCGATCTGTTCACCCAGTTCGGCAACGCTGTCAGCATGTTTCTTCCTCAGGGAGGCAGCGGTGGACTCATGTTGGAGGGTAGACTCCTCCAGCTCCCTACGCAGCTTCTGAAATTCAGCATCTCTCTTTTTATTCATCTCCACCTGTGCTGATGTTGCTCCACCTGCCTCCTCCAGACGCTCGCTTATGTCCTCCAGCTCGCGCGAAAGATCGGAGCGCTGCTTCTCAACTTTGGCTCTGGCTGCACGCTCAGCGTCCAGCTCCTCTTCCAGTTCCTCAATTCTTGCCTGGTTTTCTTTCAGCTTCTTCTGGAGCTGAACTGAAGTAACCTGCTCGTCTTCTAGTCTTGAACTTACGTGGGCAATCTCAAAATCTTTTTTCTTCAGTTTTTCCTCCAGCTGCTGCTTGTCGTTTTCTAAGTCCATCAAACTCTCCTGAGTCAGTTTCAGGTCTCCTTCGAACTTCCTCTTTGAGCGCTCGAGGTCCATCCTGACTTTCTTCTCTTGCTCCAACGAGCCCTCCAGATCGTCCACCTGCTGCTCCAGCTTCACTTTGGCTTTGGTCAAGCTGTTGGCTTTGTCTTCTTCACTCTGGAGGTCATCCAGTGCCTGCTGGTGAGCCTCCTGTAGTGCCTTCTTCTCTTTGGTTAGCTTCATGATATTTTCGTCCTGGGAAGCCATCTCCTCCGTCAGGTTTTTCACCTTATTCTCTGTGGCATGTTTCTCTTTCTCGACCTTGGCCAAAGTCAGCTCCAGATCATCTATGTCTTTCTTCAACTCGGAGCATTCGTCTTCAAGCTTCCGTTTCTTAGCTGTGAGATCTGCGTTCAGCTCCTCTTCATCATCCAGTCTTTCGGTCATCTCTTTGAGCTTTGCCTCCAGTTGAATCTTGCTCTTTATAAGCTGTTCACAGCGTTCTTCGGCGTCTGTCAGTGTATCCTGTTCAGACTGAATATGCAGAGTCAGATCGTTCTTCTCTTGGAGAAGAGTCACTACTTTCTCCTCTAGTTCCTTCCGTCTTGTTTCTGATTTCTCCAGAGCTTCTTTAATCTTGCCGAACTCATCCTTCATGTTGGACATCTCCTTCTCAGACTCGGCACTCTTCAGCAGGGGCTTGATCTTGAAGAAGAGCTTCATCCAGGGCCAGTTCTTTACACCCAGAAAAGAGCGAAGGTTCCACTGGATGACCATCAGGGCATCTCTGCGTTCCACAAGCTTAGCAAACTGTTCCCTCATAAGGATTGCCCGGGCATTAGCCTGGATCCTGGTGATGATTCGAGAGAGTTGCTCATCACGCATCTCTTCCAGTGTCCCCAGCAGACCAGCTTTAAAGAAGACTTTGGTGTGGCCAAACCTGTACTGAGTGTGGTCGATGTCCAGTGATCCCAGCAACTTCTCTGCGCTCTTCTTGCAGTCAATGAACTGGCCTTCAGGGATAGCAGAGGCATTCAGAATCCTGTACCGTTGTTTGAAGTCACCATAGAGCACCCTGTTTGGGAAACCCTTCCTGCAGATTCTGATGCCTTCCAGGACACCGTTACAGCGCAGCTGGTGCATCACGAGGCAGTTGTCCATGACCCCTGGAGTTTTCTTCTCATTAGGAATCAGACAGCGGACAAAGTGGGGATGTGTGGTCTTCAGGTTGTTCATCAGCTTGTTCAGGTTTTCCCTGTGAAGTGCAGACACAGTCTGGAACGAGGAACCTTTCTTCTTGGCTCCTTTGCCGCCTGCTTTGTCACCGCCGTCAGCTCCTGAATAGCTTGCAAACAGCACACTGAGAAGCTTCAGAGATGATTTTGAGTAGAGACCGACCACAGTTTCATTCAGGGGGTCTTTATTTTTGACCAACCAGTTGCCGATGTTGTAGTCCACCGTGCCAGCATAGTGAACCAGGGCAAAATGAGCCTCTGCTTTCCCCTTTGCAGCCCTCGGCTTCTCAAACATCTTGTTCTTGCCCAGATGATTATCATAGAGCTTGGACTTGAAGGTCTGGTCACTGGCTTTGGGAAACATGCATTCCTCCTCCAGAATCGACAGGATTCCCAGCGGCTTCTCAATGAGGTCAATACAGGCTTGTAAGTCCATCCCAAAGTCAATGAACTCCCAATCAATACCTTCTTTCTTGTACTCTTCTTGCTCCAGAACGAACATGTGATGGTTGAAAAACTGTTGCAGCTTCTCGTTGGTGTAGTTGATGCAAAGCTGCTCAAAAGTGTTGAAATCAAAGATCTCAAATCCAGCGATGTCCAGCACTCCTATGAAGTACTGACGAGGCTGTTTTGTGGCCAGGGATTGGTTGATTCTCACCACCATCCAGTTGAACATCTTTTCATACACTGACTTAGCCAGAGCACCGAGGGAGTAGTAGACTTGGTCCACACTTTGGCCTTTGGTGACGTATTCGTTTCCTACCTTGACTCTGGGATGGCACAGCCCTTTGATGACGTCAGCAGAGTTCAGCCCCATTAGGTAAGCCGTTTTATCAGCAGCCTCCGTCCCGTCTGGCTCCGCCTGCTCCTCACGCTGCTTCTGTTTGAACTTCATGTTGCCGTAGTGCATGATGGAACCGGTTAGTTTATAGACGCCCATCTTCTCCTCTGCAGTGAAGCCGAGCACATCGAAGGCGCTGTCGGTTGCCATCAGCTCCTCCGAGTCGTTGATGGAGGCGACTGTTACCTCTCCTTGGGAGATGTAGGAGTAGTCGTACGGGTTGTTGGTGACCAGCAGCATGTCCAGCAGCTCAGGCTTCTGATTGGACAGGATCTGGTAGAAGATGTGGTAGTTCCTCTCAGCCTTGAGCTGAAAGGTGCACCGTGACTTCTCCAGCAGGTACGTCTCGATGTCGGCAGACGACAGCTTGCCGCTCGTACCAAAGTGAATGCGGATGAATTTTCCAAAACGAGACGAGTTGTCGTTTCTCAACGTTTTGGCGTTGCCGAAAGCCTCCAGCGCAGGGTTCGCCTGGATGATTTGATCCTCCAGTGTCCCCTTGCTGGTGTCTCTTTTGCCTCCACCGACTGCAGCGATGCTGGCGAAGTACTGGATGACTCTCTTGGTGTTCACAGTCTTCCCGGCTCCGGATTCTCCGGTGATGAGGACAGACTGGTTCTCCCTGTCGGTCAGCATGTACTGGTAGGCGTTATCAGAGATGGAGAAGATATGCGGGGGAGCCTCGGTTCTCTTCTTCCCCCTGTAAGCTGCCACCACCTCAGAGTCGTAGACAGGAAGCCACTTGTAGGGGTTGACGGTGACGCAGAAGAGCCCGGAGTAGGTGTAGATCATCCAGGCAGCGTAACGCTCTTTGAGGTTAAACAGCACGGCAGGCTCGTGGAGGAAAGTGAACATCGCCATGTCTTCGATTTTATCGTATTTTGGCGGATTCTGGGGGTGGACGTCCGTCTCCTTCACGGTTGCCGTTGTTCCATCCTCCTTCTTGACCGTCACCATCCCTCCATCTTTGCTTTGGATTTGTCCCTTCATATATTCCACCTTATCGTCCACTACAAAGCATTCAGTCTTGATGTCAAAAGCTCTGGTCTGGGCTTCCAGGCGCTCCCTGTCCGACTTCCTCAGGTAAGGGGCAGCCTTCCCGAACTCGGCCATCAAGAGGTCGCCCATGGTGGAGGGTGGAGGTTCGCAGCAGTCGGAGGAGAGGTCAATCCAAGAAGAAACTCTGACTCTGATGCAGAACTGCAGACTCCTCGCAGCAGCCGGACGTTTATAAAGACTCCCTGTGGACCAAATAAGGAGATAACTGCTGTAAAGAAAAAAAAAGATGACACTAAATTCGTCTCGGGATGTGAAGACCCCATGAGGGCAGTTTCAGGACCTTTGGCTGTTAAAGTCCATTTTAGGAAAAGGAGTGTTTCACTGCTTATCTGCCCGCTGATAGGGACACCTGACACCTCTCCATTTAGACTCTACTGGAGCTTCTGCTGCAGTTCATCCAGCATCATCATGAGTCTACAGCAGTTAGTTTGAGGCTCATTTAAAAATCAAAACTAAATTTAAAAAGCAATTCACACCCATTTATTGGGTCACTTCTTATATTTAAACAGTTGTTCATATCTAACTCTTTTTGGTTGATATTTATCAATCATTAAATGGTTCCTAATTTGTATTTATTGGTCTACAGTGTGCAATTTGAATAACTTGCACATTGGTTTACTACCTCATTTAATTTAATTTTAAAACAAGAATTATTCATATTTTATATTTTATATGTAAGTAGTCTGGTATATTTATAGTGTATTCTAATATATTCTTTATATTGTGTATACTATAGATATATATCTCTAGTGTTGATATGTATATTTACTGTGTATTTACTGTTCCTGTGCATTGCCTGGATAACCCGCTGCTCTAACACAAGAATTTCCCAATTTGGGATCAATAAAGTACATCTATCTATCTAACTTATTAAGTAATATTTAAGTACACAGGATTGGCAATAGTAGTATCATTACCCCAGGCGTCAATATTTGACTTTGCATCCCAAAGTACACTGAACCCTTCTCTCTTTTTATCTGTTCTGCAAAAATCTTCCTTTTAACATGTTATTGAATCCAAAACATTTTGAAAAAGAAAGAAATATTTACAAATTAATATTTTTCTAAATTAAATACAAAGATTCCCTGATGTAGGATTGTTTTTTTCTTATCTTATTGTTCTGTTTTATTTATTCTTTCGAGGGTTTTCCACCTTAAACTATCTTATTTACATCTAAATTTAATTTCTAATCCCCTCTTTTGTCTTTACTTTACTTAGTATCAGCATGCTGTTTGGTGTTCATGCCAATGCCGACAACAAAATATGAAGCTAATCTCAATTATTTGATAATTTTGATCATATTTAAATCTCTAAAACTCAAAGGTTTCCATGCAGCAGACGTAACATCTGTAGAGTCTGTAGGTTTGAAGAGTGTGTTCTGACTGACTGAAGTGTTTTTGTCTCTTTATCTCTGACAGTCTGGACTCATCAGCTCTCAGCCTCCAAATAGAAACCAGACACTTGAATCAGAGTTTTAATCTCAGTCACAGTCCGACATGTGGAAGATACGTCAGACTGCAGCAGCTTTAACCCTTCGGACCGTATGTGACTATAAAAGATGGGACTGAACGTTGACGTCAGATGTCAGATTTATAATGACTGTTTGATCAGATAGTTCCTGATTCAAATCATCTTCTTTAGCTGCTTCACAACATTTACAGTTCGATAACTTTGGCTTTGTTTTAGGGCTGTCAAAGTTAACGCGATAGTAAGCTTTAGTAAGCGATAGTTCTATTTAACGCTACTAATTTCTTTAAGGTATTTGCTTGAGTTTGCCATGTTATGATGTGAGCATATTGTTTTATGCTAAATGCAGTACCTGTGAGGGTTTCTGGACAATATCTGTCATTGTTTTGTGTTGCTAATTGATTTCCAGTAATAAATATATACATACATTTGCATAAAGCAGCATATTTGTCCACTCCCATGTTGATAAGAGGATTAAATACTTGACAAATCTCCCTTTAAGGTTCATTTTGAACAGATAAAAAATGTGTGATTAATTTGCGATCAATCACGATTAACTAGGGACAATCATGCGATTATTCACAATTAAGTCCTACAAATATATATATATATATATAAATATATTTATTTGCTGTTAATCTTTTTTTTATTTTTATCTATTTGTTTTTAAAAACTTCTTCATATTTGTGTACTATGTAAACTCCCTTTTAATGATGCTCTTGTCCAGAAAAACTGTTTTTTTTAATTTATTTATTAAAGTAGAAAGCTGTTGAAAGTTGAAGTCTCTACTTTTGAAAATGTTTTTGTTGTTGATATTTCTGACCAAAGTATTGTTTTTCTGTAGGTGGAAGCATTATGGAGATAGTGTGCTTTCATTTATATTGTTATTTAAGTGAACAGAGACTTTAAGAAGAGCTTTCACTTTAATTCTTCTTCATTTGCTTGAAACCAGCAGCTGATTTTCTTGTTTTAAAACCGATGAAGAAGACGATGATGTTGCTGCTCAGTGTCTGTTCAAACACAGTCATTAAAATAGCAGCTGATTATCTTCATGTTATCACAGAGACGACAACACAACTCCGAGTCTGATAAACTGAGACACGGTTTAAAAACGTTTACAGGATAAAATGTAAAGAAGAAATCTGAATGAAAAGAGAGAATAAAGAAATAAACAGTAAATATGAATGTATTTAAAATCATATTAACATGATGAACCTGTTTTTATAGGCATGCTCATGAACATTCGGATGTTTTGGCTCAAAAGAGAAGGCGACATATAACTATTTAAATATATATAATGTTATATTTAAATATATATTATAAACAGCTATTATCAAGAAACAACAAACCCACTGTTTGTTAAATTAAAGCCTTTTCCAAACAGTACAAATTCTGTTTAAAATAATAAATGAATTACGACCTGAAAGAAAAAGAAATGTTGTTTAAAATGAAAGAAAGTCAGTTTAACTTAAATAATTTTATTTTAAAATAATTTAAAGTACAAATATAGAAATTAATAACCGTCACATGTTGTGCACTTTAAGAGTATAATACGTTTCAGCCTACACAAATGTTTTATTTCGTGTTGAGTAAAATATACGTCCGATATAGAAGAAGAGAAATAACAGTGAACACGCGTCAACACACTTGAAAATACCATCAGTTTTATTAACATCTGTATTTTTATAAAATATAAAATATAAACATTTAAACGTGCAAAGTAACATTCTGTGTAAAACTGTGCAAGTGTTCAAAATACATCTTTAGGAAGACAAAGAGCTTTTTTTTATATAATTCATCGTCATCACAGGAGCATCCTGGGAAAATAATCTGTTTAAGAACAAAAACATACAAACAGGATTTGTGTGGTTTACGTTTTACGGTCGTAAAGGTTCAAAACTTCAGTAACGACTTTGTTTTATTTTAGCTGTTTTTAAATCGAATTTGTCATCATTATTAACTGAAATGTTCTTTTTCTATAATAATTGTACTAAAGTGTAATTTCATGGTTTTCTGTCTCTGCACAGAAACCTAAAATATGAAACTACAGGAGGTCAAAGGTCAACCAGGGAGCAGCATGAAGGTTCAACAGGTTCATCTGTTTCTTTGTTTCATCTAAACGTTCTGTTCACTGACAGGAAGTGACGGTCAAAATCAGATCCAGGTCACATAAAACAGGTGAACATTCACAGGTGACATCAGCAAGTGTTTTCAGGTGAGTCTCACATGTGTCTCAGGTGAGTCCCACATGTGTCTCAGGTAAGTACCACATGTGTCTCAGGTGAGTCCCACATGTGTCTCAGGTGAGTCACACAAAAGTCTCAGGTGAGTACCACATGTGTCTCAGGTGAGTCCCACATGTGTCTCAGGTGAGTCCCACATGTGTCTCAGGTGAGTCCTACATGTGTCTCAGGTGAGTCCTACATGTGTCTCAGGTGAGTCCTACATGTGTCTCAGGTGAGTCCCACATGTGTCTCAGGTGAGTCCTACATGTGTCTCAGGTGAGTGCTACATGTGTCTCAGGTGAGTCCCACATGTGTCTCAGGTGAGTCCTACATGTGTCTCAGGTGAGTGCTACATGTGTCTCAGGTGTTTCAGCAGAGCGACATGCGTTTGCGGTGCTGCTCCACCAGCGGCACCAGGCAGCGCGGTGAGCTGGCCTGCAGCAGGAACGGATGCTCCAGCAGGTCGGTGGCGCCGGATCGCTGCAGCGTGTCACGAGTCAGCATGCAGCCCAGGAAGTCCTTCAACACCGGAGACACCTGAGACACAGAGGATGACATCATCAACTACTGATAGGCTGATCAGGACCCCACAACCACCTGCTAACTGGTTAGCCACTTAGCGTCTCTGTGCCGTTAGATAAATTCTTAAATTGAGCAAAAGCTGAATTAAACCCATGTTCACTAATTGTTTATGATGATTACAGCGTTTAGTAAAGGTGGTCCCCACAATGCATGCTCTGTTCTGGTGTCCTCACTTTGTGATAAAGACGTGAATGTGTGTGTGTGTGTGTGTGTGACTGACCCTGTGGATGTTCTTCACGCTCGGTGGTGTCTCGTCCCTCAGCTTCTTCATGGCAGTGATGGGCGTGTCGCTGAAATATGGCGGTTCTCCATCCACCATCTCCACCACCATGATGCCCAGAGACCAGATGTCCACCTGAAGGAAACAGGAAACTGTCAGAGTTCACCTGCACACACATACAGGTACCAGACCAGGTTCCTGAACTGTGTTTTCAGAGTGAAAATGAGTTTGTGTTGCTACCTCGGTCCCGTATGGCCTTTTGGAGATCACTTCAGGAGCCATCCAGTACGGAGTCCCGACCAGGGACTTCCTCTTCGGGACGTCTTTACTGATCTGAGCGCAGAAACCAAAGTCTGACAGTTTTATCTGCAGAAGAAGAAGAAGAAGAAGAAGAAGAAGAATCAGAATCAGGTATTTTTGATGTAATTTGTTGTTCTTGCAGTTAATAATTTCCTGGCACTTTCAGTTAGTTGTTGAGTCTGTAAATGGACTGAATGAGTTGTACTGTGGCTCTGCTAGCGCTCATGCTAAGCTACATGCTAAGCTAATGCGAAGCTACCCAGACAAACTCTGTGAATCATGCGTTAAAAAGGAACAAGAGCTGATCTTCTGGGATAATATTAGCCAATATAGCCAAACAAATATCAAAGATTTCAACCAGGAGACCGCTGTTCGTGTCCCGTGTGAAACTAAAAGTAACGTTGACTTATTTTGTCACGTGACTCGTCGGTATCGTCAGTCCCGTGAGTCGCTAGTCAGTGAAGTTAACGTCAACCACAACCGTTTCCTAACCCTAACTGAGCGGTTGTGTTGCCTAAACCTCACTTCCTGTGAAAACGGAAGTTTATTTTGAAACTGACAAGATGTCAGATGAAGTATTATTTCACGGCATACAATAATTATGTGCTCCATTCTGTCTCTATTTTTTATTTTTGTTTACAGTATTATATGTTAACGTGTGTGTGTGTGTGTGTGTGTGTGTGTGCGTGTGTTACCCTCCCGTCCAGTGTCAGCAGGATGGAGTCGCTCTTGATGTCTCTGTGAATGACGCCCTGAGAGTGAAGATAAGACAACGCCTGCAGGACGCCTTCACACACCGTCGCCGTCTGCTCCTCATTCAACCTGAAACACACCAGAACCAGCGTTTACTGAAGAACTACACTCAGGTACTTATACTTTACTTTCTACTTCTCCTCCACTACATCTCAGAGGTAACTATAGTACTGTTTACTGCACTATATTTATGATGTTGAATGTTTGTGATAAACTGAAGGATGAAGTGAAAATCCTCCTCCTCGTCCTTCTTCAGCTAAATAAACTCTTTAAAAAGCCTCTTGGATCAGCTGGAAAATCCAAACACAACACAACTTTGACTTTTATTTTACTTTATTTTACATTATTTTATTTTATTTGAATTTATTTAAATTATATTTTACTTTATTTTATTTAACTTAACTTGACTTTATTTCATTATAATATACTTTATTTTCTTTTACTTTACTTTATTTTACTTTTTTGTTATAGTTTTTAATTTATTATACTTCATTTTTTTTCTTTTACTTAACTTTTTTTCATTTTACTGTACTTTATTTTATTTTATTTTACTTTACTTCATTTTACTTCATTTTATTTTATTTTACTTTATTACTTTATTTTACTTTACTTTATTTTATTTTACTTTATTTTGTTATAATTTTTAATTTTACTATACTTAATTTTTACTGTATTTTCTTTTCTTTTACTTCATTTTATTTTACTTTATTTTGTTATAGTTTTTAATTTTACTATACTTAATTTGTTTTCTTTTACTTAACTTTATTTTATTTTATTTTACTTTATTTTATTCAATTTTACTTTACTTCATTTTATTTTACTTTTCTTTTCTTTTATTGTTGTATTTGTGTGTAAAGTACTAAAACTCTCCCAAACCAACAGGTGTCTCTGACTTCCTGCTCACCTGGTTTCACTGACGATGTGCGTGAGAGCGCCGCCCTGCAGGTACTCCATGATTACCCAGAGTTCCTCCCCCACCAGAGCGCTGCGGTACATCTCCACCACGTTCTGGTGCCGGTAGTCCCTCATGATCACCACCTGAGACACACTTTACTTTAGTTTATGTTACTTTATTTTATTTTATGTTACTTTACTTTATGTTACTGTATTTTACTTTCTTTATTTTCTAGCCAGTGTTACTGCACCTCGTTGAAGAGCAGCTCGCGGCGCTGTTGCTTCCTCAGGTCCATCATCTTCACGGCGACCTGCCGCCCGCTGTGTCTCTCTCTGGCGATGCAGACCACACCGGTGGACCCCTCGCCGATCTTAACAAAGTTCTCCAGAGTCGTCCTGGGGTCGCCCGGGTCCACCACCATCTGCAGCGCCGCCTTGAACTGCTCGTGAGTCACCTTCCCTCCTCCTTCAGGTGGCGTCTGCTGGGTGGAGGCGGGGGAGGGGGAGGGAAAGGTGGAGGGGAGGAGGCGGGGATGGCTCAAGGGGGTCGGCGTTCTTGGAGAGAGTCCGCTGTTGAAGCTGGAAGAGGAGCGTAGCGAGCGCTGAGGTCGACCCGTGATGATTGGACTGCTGGTGCTGTTGGGGGGGGGCAGCAGGAGGGGAGAGGAGGGGGAGGAAGGGGAGGACAGCTGGGGGACAAGAAGACAGAAGATGTCACTGGAAGTAATCGAGTAGTAATCAATCGATCAGTGTCAGACTCAGAAACCAAAGCGTAAAAACCAACGGACTACTTCTAGACTCTAGGCTAGCTGTTTCCCCCTGCTCCCAGTCTTTATGCTAAGCTAAGCTAACCAGCTGCTGTTGCTGGCTTCATGTTTACCGTACAGACATGAGAGCGGAGTCACTCGCCAGATCACTGCAGAAGAAGATGACGTCATTAAAAGAGACAAAATGTCCCAAAATGTTGAGCTTCTCCTTTAAATGTCCTTTTTTTTTCTTACCTTGAGGTCGTAGGAGGAGTGAGGCCTTCTGGGAGTTTCTCCGGAGAAGGCCAGCAGGTCAGGCAGGCGATGGACACCTGGTTTCAGTCTCAGGTGAGGTCTGCTGTCGGTCTCCACCGTCTGCAGGTTGTAGTGACAGGAAGCTGGCCTCTCTCTTAGTCCCGCGCCCTCACTATGGGCGTACTGTCCACTTATCAAACCCCCCACACCTGTCCTCCGAGGCGTCACACCTGTCGAGCCCGTCACACTTGTCCTCCGAGGTGTCACACCTGTCGAGCCCGTCACACCCGTCGAGCCTGTCACACCTGTCCTGTGAGGTGTCACACCCGTCGAGCCCGTCACACCTGTCCTCTGAGGCGTCACAAGTGTGGGGGGTATGAGGGGCGTGGCCTCGGACCGAGTGCCCACCTCGCAGGTGGACTTGGCTCTCTGCAGACCGTTAAGTTTGGGGCTGCTGTTCTCGCTGCGCACCTGTCGGATCCTGTCCTGCCAGTAGGTTGATCTGCCGTCAGTCTTCCTGTCTTCCTCGCGGCGATTGAGCTCCTCGTACTGGTACGTCTCGTCCTCCACCAGTTCTCCCAGTCGGCCCAGCGACCGGGCCCGTTTCCGCGCCGACGGGCTGCTGCGGCGCAGAGAGTTGGAGCTGGTGACGGACAGACGGCTCATCTCAGAGATCACGTGGGAGATGTAGTCGCCATGACCGATAAAACTCCCACGAACAATCGTCTGCAGAGAGACAGCAAATATTATTATGTAGATCTATATATTCATAATATGTATTTATATGTTCAGGATGTATATTTATATTCTTTTCTTCTTAAAGATCAATACATGATTTTTTTATTTAAGTAATTTATAGGTGAATGAATACATTTACTTTATATATATATATATATATATATATAAATCATATCACACACATATATATATATATATATTTATATATATATATATATATATATGTGATATGATTTATTGATTCAGTGCAAAATCTAAAGTTCTGCCGGTTTTAATCCTGAGAGCACAGACCTGATTGATCCTGTTGTCTGTTATGAGGTCACAGGACAGACTGTATTATTTACACCTGAGAGCACCTGCATGGAAACATCAGCTCATGTTTCAGCTGAACTTCACCCAAACATGACATTTACAGTAAACCAGTGAACGCACCGTCAGCAGCTTCTCTATCAGCGTGTTCCAATCCGCGTACTTCTGTACTTACACTTATTGTTTTGAGTGCATAAGTGCGTTCACACTGGGAAGTACGGCAAAATGCAGTGCACTCAAAGTACCCGGATGTTGTACTCAAAACGGTCAGATCGTTGAGTGAGGAACGCTGGACACTTTCCACACTCAACTGTCTCCATCTTGGCTACGTAGCAGAAGGGGCGGGACCACGACCGCGTACATACGTAGATAACAGAATAAAACAATACGTAAACATACCGGTGCATTTTCAGCCAACAGGAGGACACATCGTAGACGACGACGTTGGAAATGTAATTTCCACTTTGCTTTTATTTTCTGTGTATTCTTGATCAACAAAGCAGATCGATTTTTTTGGCGGGTAGTTGACGGGTAAAACCTGAAGGAGGCAGCCGTGCAACACAAAGGATGCCAGAGGTCAGGGGTCAAGGCCTGAGCTGCTCCTGGCTCAAAGTTCAAGAGTTTAGAAGCAAAGAGGTGAAACTGTGGTGCTTTTTTGACAACAGTCACTTTGGACTGAAAACACCAAATGAGTCTGTGGTAATGGATGTATAAAGAGACGCCTGTAAATCAGAGGATATTTTTTTTTTAATGTAAATCTTAAATATCCCTCATTTAAATCATTATGCCCTAAAAGTTGTCAAAAACTAGTTCGCTTCTTCGCTTCTATACTCTTTTGTTGCTTTCAGTCCAAAATGGCGGAAGCATAGCTCTGCTGCTGGGCGCTGATGTTGCAATGAAACGAACAATTGGCTTTCACTTCAGAGTCTATCCGAGTTATATACGTTCTTTGGTCACACTCTACAGTCCAATCAGGAGGAAGCTTTCCTCTTCCTGACAAAATAAAAGCTCCAGCAGTGATGTGAGAGCACAGGCTGGAGCTAATTACTGCTCTAATTACCTCTAATAAACTTTAATTAAAACCTTTAATAGTCATTGTTATTCTATTTTTATCTTTGGGTGTTGTCTCCTGGTGGCCCAGAAACATGTTTCTGTGGACGCAGAGTTTAGGAACCACAGAGATAATATAATTTGTTATTTGACAGGTTACAGACTAACACTACTCTTTTATGCCAACAGTTTTTAATGCAAACCTTTTTATGCTAATGTTGCTTGTTGACACTAACTTTACCCTTTTATGTTGACAGTTTGTTTAGGCTAACTTGCTAATGTTGCTTTTTAAAGGGACTGTTTGTAACTTCTTACACGTATAAATCAATCCGGTTCGGTGTCCCGTGCGCGCTCGCGTGTGTCTACGCTGTTCAGATTCAGACTCCAACACAAACTACACGGAAGCACCAAAACCTCTTGGTTGTATCTAGTGAAGCCCGTCTGTTAAACAGTGTTGGCCGCGGTCAGAGGACACGGAGGAGACCATAGCTTTGGTCTCCAGGACCGGAGTCTCTGCTGTACTCTGCTCCTCTGCTCCTCTGTCTGCTTGCCTTCACTCACACACCGCGCTCGTTCTCGCTCTTTCACTCTTTTGCTCCACTCTCACGTGCATGCTGCTCACTCCACACTGCAGAAGAGTTAGTAGCTCTGAGAATATCTAGTGAATGTTCAGTGGACATTTGTGCAGAAATAACTGCTGCAGCTCCTCCAGACCAACAGAGGTTTCCCGTGTCTTGTGAAGTGACGGGGCTCCGCAGAGAGAAACGTTATCGTCTCCGATCAAAACTCCGATGTCTCCCCTGTTCCCTCCGGCCGCGGTCGGGAGACTGAAGCAGGAAAAGCCAACACTAGGATCAGCAGTGATTCATGGAGAGACCTCCGTCTGGTCAGCTAACATTACTGCCAAGCAGCTGAAATATAGAGTGATATTGTGCTTTTAGCTGACGTGTGTCTCCTCACTGTTTTGAGCGATGCTCCTTCATGTCTATGTAGAGCGAGCACAAGCGCGAGCAACAGGACGCTGACTTTCGTTGACTTAACGGCCACAGGTGTCGCTCTTAACAAGCATTTCTGATTCTTACAAACAGTCCCTTTAATGCTAACATTAGCCTACTTCTACATTTTGTTATGTTAATGTTGGTAGACCGGGATAAGATGTTTAGCATGTGTTAGCATTAGCACTGCTACTAGCTGCTATTTGTTATTATGCCATGTTAACTAACGGAGACTATCTGAGTTATTTCTTTCATATATGAGCTGTTATAATATGAACCGCTCCTGATGTGATGAGAAGATCAAATCAATCAATCTGATTGTTGACCGATCAGACTTGTTTTTAGTGATGTCACTGCGTATCCAGGTGTCGTTATTATTGTGAATAATATGAATATTATTATTATTATCTCACCTTCCTGAGTTCGACCTCCGTGACCGTAGAGGGGTCCACCAGGGGTCGTGGCCTCTTCAGCGTGTCGATGACGCTCTGCCACTGTGGCGGCAGACCCACGTAGCGTCCGGTGGTGTCATCGAATGACGTGTGGACGCGGTGCTGGAAGTCCTGCGGCGCCGAGATCTGCGGCCTGCCCTTCTTCTTCCTGCGGCGGAACATCGCCACGGCAACGCAGCGACGGCCAAGCGAGAGTGAGACCTGAGGGAGACAACCGGAAGCAGCATGCTCAGCGCCGGAAGAAGAACAGCACCAATGGTCCGACTGAGACATGATGGAGGGTCACATGAACACACACACTTAAAGGTACACACTAGACACACAGTAGGAGAACACATACATTCACCACGAAGACACACACTTAAAGGTACACACTAAACACACAGTAGGAGAACACATACATTCACCATGAAGACACACTCACAAACACACACACACACTCTCTCGTCTGTCGGTAAACTGACAGCTTCTCTTCCTGTTCAGGTGGTTTACCTGAGGTCACATGACCTCCTCCTCCTCCTCCTTCTCTCCTCTCACACACAAACCGACCAAACAGCCCAGGTGAGAACTCACTTGGCTTCATCATTAACAGTCAACAGTTAACGACTGCAGGCACAAATACAGCAGCTGGTACATACGGAGGACAAAAACTGACTCGAGTATCAATAAATAAATAAATGTATAAATAAATACAGAATTAACTACGGAAATAAATAAATACATAAATAAATAAACACATAAATAAATATAGCATTAAATACGGATATATATAAATGAACAAATACATAAATTAATAAATATGGAAATAAATAAACATATAAATAAATACCGAATCAAACACATAAATAAATACGGAAATAAATAAACGTAAAAATAAATACAGCATTAAATACGAAAATAAATAAATGAACGTTTAAATAAATAAATAAATTAATATGGAAATAATTAAATGTATAAATAAATTCAGAATCAAACACATAAATAAATAAACAAACATATAAATAAATAAATAAATATGGAAAAAATAAACGTATAAATAAATACAGCATTAAATACGGAAATAAATAACTCAACACAAATAAATAAATAAGTAAATAAATGAATAAATATGGAAATAATTAAATGAATAAATAAATACAGAATCAAACACATAAATAAATATATAAATAAATACATAAATAAAAGAATAAATAAATATGAAAATAAATAAATACATAAATAAAATACAGCATTAAATACAGAGATATATAAATGAATAAATAAATGTGGAAATAAATGGATAAATAAATAAAGGAATAAATAAATACAAAGAATGAATAAATACGGAAATAATAAAATTAATTCAGAAATTAATTAATTTATAAATGAATACATGAATAAATAAACAAATAAAAGTTGATGATACAAACAAAAATAAATTAATGCCTTAGATTTATTTTTGCTTTGAGTTTAGAACCTCCTTCTTCATTAACATACAGACACAGAAATACCAAAATAAATAAATGTAGGTGAACAAAAATATAGAAATATATTTAAAGCATTCATGTATTTATGTCATATTTAATTAGTTAAACTTTTATTATTTTATTTATGCATTTATGTATTGATACTCTTTTTTCGTCCTCCATAGGATCACAGAGCAAAAAGAGACAATTTACAGACAATTAAAGCTCCATTAAATCACGGTTGACCACTAGAGGGCAGAATGACTCCAAAACAAGACGCCAGTAAACTTTAGATTAATAAGTTCTTAGTGATGAAATCAATATTTAATCAGGTGAACATTTGTTTTTTAAATGTGTTTGTTTGAGGATTTTTATAAAGAAAGGTCCTGCTTGTCCCAGATATCTGGATTTATTTTAAAGAAGAATAATGCAGCCTTTCTGTTTTATAGGTTTTGTTTGCGTTAACTTGAGCATCATTTCAGTTTAATTTGTTTTAAAAGCAACATTTTTATTTGTTAACAGCTACAATAAGAAACTATTTTGAAATGGATCTAAATTCACTTTTAATAAATGATAATTTAGCAAAATGTGAATTTAATTTCACCGTAAAAAAACTAAATAATTAACATATTTATGTTTCTATACGTTCACGGGTACGTTTGTGCTTTTTAATGTTGATTTAATTTTAGTTAGAAGTTGTAGCTGTAACTCCATCAGCCTCTCTCACCTGTGAGTCAGTGTCTCTCCGCCACAGGTGAGCCAGCTGAGGTCCAGTTCAGTTCAGATCAGATCAGTTCAGATCAGATCAGCTCAGTCCGGTCTGGAAACAGAGAAGAAGAAGAAGAAGAAGAGAGAGTCCTCTCTCCCTCTTCTTCGTCTCTCTCTCCTCCTCTCTCTGTTTGTTAACTGGGAGTGGTGGAGGATGTAGAAGGATCTGATCCGGTCAGTCAGTCAGCTGATAAGATGATTAGAAGCTGCCGAAGTTACACTCTGTGCTCTGTTCACTACCTGCTCAGGTACTCTGCTCACTACCTGCTCAGGTACTCTGCTCACTACCTGCTCAGGTACTCTGCTCACTATTGATTGATTGAGTGATTGATTGAGTGATTGATTGATTGATTGATGATTGATTGATTGATTGATTGATTGATTGACTACCAGCAGTGACTTTGTTATTTAATGCTGGACAGTAAATACTATTAAAGAATACTTTAATAGTTTAAATACATACTGTTGCTTCAGACCTCACGTCCAACACGATAGTCAACACAAGATAGTCTGAGGTCAGAGTGTGTGTGTGTGTGTGTGTGTGTAATCAGGGTGTGACTGACATACCTGAGGAATCAAACCGACTCACTACATGACCAGACAGCTCCTCGTCTGACTCAAACTCTACAGTGATTCATTCAAACACACTCAGACTCTGCTATCGTCAGAGGACGTTACGCTTCTCTACAGCAGTGTTTCTCAAACTGTTTAAAAAGAATAACAAACATCCTGATCCAAGTAACAACAGGCCTTATCTATAAATCATGAGAAGAGCTGATTTCTGAGTAAATGCAATCACATGCAGTTTGGGGCAAGTCAGCACCCTGACACACTGACAGCTGTTGTTGCCTGTTGGGCTGCAGTTTGCCATGTTATGATCGGAGCATATTGTTTTATGCTAAATGCAGTACCTGTGAGGGTTTCTGGACAATACCTGTCATTGTTTTGTGTTATTAATTGATTCCCAATAATACATTTATACATACATTTGCATAAAGCAGCATATTTGCCCACTCCCATGTTGATAAGAGGATTAAATACTTGACACATCTCCCTTTAAGGGACATTTTGAACAGATAAATAATGTGCGATTCATTTGGGATTAATCACGATAAAATATTTTCGGAGTCAAATTTCAAATACTTGATCAATGAAGCTAATTGTGATTGATTGATCACATCATACGCTCATATCACAGTGATTGATCAGAGTTCAGTCAACTACCAACCCCTGAATGAAACCATAAATGTTATTAAAAGATAATTAGTCTTATCCAAAACAAATTGTTTGAATCAGCTGACGGACTGAAGATGATTATCTCTATAAATATCTTTCTTTATACTGTTTTTATTGTCTCCATGTCGATGGTCTGTGAGTGACAGCTCGTTTAGGGTGAAGTGAAATTATTGATCATGTATCATTAATATTAAAGGTCCCATATTGTAAAAAGTGAGATCTTCATGTCTCTTATATTATAAAGCAGGTTTAAGTGCTTTATAATAACATTAGCTGACGGGAAGTAAACATGGACTCAAACTGTTGCTTAGCAACGCAATTCCGTAGCCATTCCATTGAAATGCACTAAAACAGAGCGTTTCAGACAGACGGTAAATACAGGTATATTAAAGCAGACAGTATGAGGAAAATAATGTGTTTTTTGAACATTACAGCATGTAAACATGTTCTAGTTGAAACACAAAATACAGGTATGAACGTGAAAATGAGCACGATATGGGACCTTTAATACCCATATATGAGCTGATGTTTCAACATAATGAATGCTTTTACATAACTTCACAGAGTAAAGTAAACATGAGCGGTCGGAAGAAACACGTGGCTGTGCCCAGATCAGTTACAGTTACAGCCACACCACCAAACCCTCCATTCACACAGATCAGCTTACTGCAACACACACACTCACAGTCAGGTGTGTGTCAGGTGAGTGTGTGTACCTGTACCGGTTGACCCGCTGTGTTTAAACACTCTGAACAAACAGGGTTCTTTACAAAAAACAAAGTGTCCATGGTGGGTTTCCTCTTGTCATGTCTATCAGATGGTACTGAGAGGGTACTTGTGACTTCCTGTAGGTGGCGCTCTCCTTTCTGAGTTCAACCACCGAAGCTAAGGGTGCTCATGCTAACGGTGCATTTGTTTACGATCGAAGGAAACGGTCTGTTCAGCTGCAGTTTGAGCCTCTAAAACCATTTTCTGGTACTGGAGAACCCTTTTTTAACTCAACAGTAGACCGTTAATTGGAATGGTTCTATGTGGAACCCTTTGACCATCATGAAGCTTTCCAACAGGACTTCCAATCAGTAGAGAAACGCAAAAAGATCTCTTCTGGTTCTCTGTAGAACCTCTTTATGACTTTATGTCTGTCCGTTGTGTTGTTTACTGGTTCCACAGTCCCGTGCTGTAGAGAACCTTTATCACATGCAGACAGCGTTATGTAACTTCTATAGAAACCTGACTCACTGGGTTCTAACAGAACAGAAAACTGATACTTTCTTGAAAGGTTCCTCACAGCTGTGTGGAACCATTAGTTCTGCAGAGAACCCTCTTGGTACTTTATAGTTTACAGTCAGCAGTGTGGAACCGTTACAGTTTAAGCTTTACGTGTAGGAAAAATGCTGAAACACTCACCTGGCCGGCGGAGTCCGGGTGAGTCCAGGTGTGTTCGTTGTGGCCGGTTCCTGCTGCCGTTCTCCCCCTCAGACACACGACTCTCCCTCTGCGGCTGCTCCTCCTCCCCCACTCCCTCCCTCCCTCCCCCACCTCACTGGTCCCTGTCTCACCTTGTTTCAGGTATGAAGGTGGAGTTTACATTTTGTGGCTTCTTTCTCCATATTCATAAGACAGCTTTATTATTTACACGACTGTAGTTCAGATTATTTCTGCTGAAACAGAGTCAGTGTTTGTATTGATAAACATAAAATCATTAAAATAATAACACAGGTACAATAAATTAAAAATGCTGGAAGAACAAAGTAGTTGAGGAGAAAAAATTGTGGACATTTTGAATGGAGTTTGGTGATAATGTGGTAATATAGCCTGCCTTAAAGGGCACGTTACTGATTGAAGCAGTAATCTTGAAAATTAAAACCTGATTGGATGTTGATCTGACAGGTCTATTAATATTAATACAGATAATTAAATCAGCTATTCAAATTTTCAGAGCTGTTTAAGGTTCATTTAGCAGGTAAACACACAAAATCAGATTTAATTTTGTAACTCAATCTCTTCAGTGATACGTGTGAAGTCACCTGGAACATATAGTCAAACACTGGACCTTATTGATTGTTGTCTTTAGGTTCAGTCAATAATAAACGCACATGCAAAACTCCCCAGAAACAAAGACAGAAAGGTAAAGAGGTTTTCTTTCTCTCTCTGCAGGCTGCAGCATGTCTCGCTCTCCCCTCAGGCGTAGGAAGGAGGTGACTCAACAAACAGCCAGACTCTTTACGTCTGCGGTAACCAGAGTTTTAGTCAAATACACCAGATTTAATGTGTGAAATAATTCAGGTTTAAAATGGAAAGCAAACCTGGTTTAACATGTAAATTAACTCACTTTAGTCACATGATGCACAATATACCCTTTCCTGTGTTTCACATCACCTTGTTTCTATGGCAACAAGGAATCACGGGCCGTTTTCATTTCATGTGTCACATCCTAAATGTAAAGATATTGACAAACTATCTCAAGATCCACTTACTGGCTCTTTCTAGCTCTTTTGCGGGTGCGTGTCCCCACAGTGTCGGCATGGAATCGGGTGCGTGTCCTCACAGTGTCGGCGCGGAGTTGGTTGCATGTCCCCACAGTGTCGGTGCGGAATCGGGTGCGTGTCCCCACAGTGTCGGAGTGGAATCGGTTTCGTGTCCCCACAGTGTCAGTGTGGAGTCGAGTGCGTGTCCCCATAGTGTCAGCACGGAGTCGGGTGCGTGTCCCCACAGTGTCAGCATGGAGTAGGGTGCGTGTCCCCACAGTGTCAGTGTGGAGTCGAGTGCGTGTCCCCACAGTGTCGGCGTGGAATCAGGTGCGTGTCCCCACAGTGTCGGCGTGGAGTTGGTTGCGTGTCCCCACAGTGTCAGCACGGAGTTGGTTGTGTGTCCCCACAGTGTCGGAGTGGAATCGGGTGCGTGTCCCCACAGTGTCGGCGCGGAGTTGGGTGCGTGTCCCCACAGTGTCGGAGTGGAGTTGAGTGTGTGTCCCCACAGTGTCAGCGCAGAGTCGGTTTCGTGTCCCCACAGTGTCAGCGCAGAGTCGGTTTCGTGTCCCCACAGTGTCAGCGTGGAGTCGAGTGCGTGTCCCCACAGTGTCGGCGCGCAGTCGGGTGCGTGTCCCCACAGTGTCAGCGCGGAATCGAGTATGTGTCCCCACAATGTCAGCACAGAGTCGAGTGTGTGTCCCCACAGTGTCAGCGTGGAGTTGGGTGCAGCGCAGAATCGAGTGCGTGTCCCCACAGTGTCAGCGCAGAATCGAGTGCGTGTCCCCACAGTGTCAGCGCGGAATCGGGTGCGTGTCCCCACAGTGTCAGCGCGGAGTCGGGTGCGTGTCCCCACAGTGTCAGCACAGAGTCGGGTATGTCTCCCCACAATGTCACCGTGGAGTGAAATGAGAATTTTTAAGGACAGTTTATTGTTTTCTAATGTTTCCATCTTCCTCTATATTTCCAGTTTAAAACTTCACAATTGATTTAATATTTTAAAATTCACATTTAATGACATTCATTTGTTTTTATATAAAATTAGCTTCCTTTCTTACCTTTTAACATTTCATTACAGCCAATTACAATAAATTCTTCCCCATGATCACTACTGTGGGAAAAACAGAGAGAAAAAACCCTCTAAAACGTCTTTATTTAGTCACACAGGAAAACAAACAAGCGGAACAAACAGATGATGTTTCAGTAGTAGACATCTGCTCCTTCAGCTCCGACAGGACAGACGATGCCAGCGGCTGCCGGCGTTCAGTAATGAGCGGAAAAAACTCCTCCACATATCGCTGCCAAGAGAGGAAGGTTTAACACGTGAAATAAACCAGGTTTAACACACAGAATTAACCAGGTTTAACACGTGAAATAAACCACCGTTATATCGCTCTCTTCAAAGCCACCAGACTCCATTCACAAAAACAGTAATTTTACCTCTCAGAACGGGAGTATACATCGTTATGTTATGCCGTCATATGCTTCACATCATTCATAACCTTATTAATTAGTTATACTGTGCTAACCTACGTCACTGCTTTCTGCTAAAGGCTCAGAACGCAGATGAAGCCGCCCTTTAAGTAAACTGCACAGACAGAGCAGCTGTAATAGGTTAAATCTCACCTGCAGCAGGTTGTTGTTGTTGTTGTTGTTGTTGTTGTTGTTGTTGTTGTTGTTGTTGTTGTTGTTGTTGTTGTTGTGGAGCAGATGAGAGGTTTGTATTCTGGATCACATCTTCAGTCACAGACATGAAGAAGACTGAGAGAGATAATGAGTATGCACTAATGAAAAGAGTCAATTAACCAACTTTAAATTGCATCAGTTTGTTGCCTTTAAATGTTTAGTTTTCTCTTTGTTTTACAGAGAAGCAGGTTTAAATAGAACAAACCTGAGAGCTGAGAGGCACCGACTCCACCTGAGAGACAAAACACATCAGAGCAGCAGGTGGAGCTGATGTACTGACACTCACCTGGTGGTGGACCACAGTACAGTACAGTATACAGTACAGTGTATATATATACTACGTAGTTGTGTTGTTATGGGCCTTTGTTGTAATATTTCTAAATAATAGTATTACAAAAGTATTAGTAAAAATAGTAAAAGTTAGACATTTTGATTTAACTATGAACCGTTAACTATATTTAGATGATAATACTGACATACTTTGGCTTTAACTTGTAGTGGAGTATTTTCACAGTGAGTACTTTTACTGCAGTAAAGTATCCGAGTACTTCTCCTGTCACTGCTGTGCTCTCAGTAATGTGTAATATTTCCTCGGTATCTCTGCTACAATAAACTCATAAATAAATAAACAAAAATAAACATTTAAACAGAATATAAATATGAAGTATTTGCAGCCTTCAGCCACCGTGATACCACCTAGAGGCTGTTACCTCACCTGTCCACACGGGGGCGCTCAACCACCATAATATTTATACCTAACATATATTCATGTTTCCTTCTCTCTTCTTAAATAGGACGTTTTATTATTCTTATTCTTATTCTTATTTTCATTCTTATTTTTATTATTATTATTACACGAGATTCACCTGCACACAATAAATCTGTTGAACCTTCAGACAGTGACTCACTGTCTGAACACGCCCACACACTGCTATGTTTCTGTCTGCGTTGGTAAATAATAACTTTATTAATCATTAAAAGGATTGTGGTTTTACTGTTTTCATCATATTGATTTTTATTTTTAGCATGATATTAAATAACTACATATTTATATTAGGCTTATTAGTACTCCTTGTAGTAGTGGCAGTAGTATAAGTAGTAGTACTGGGAGTATTTCCAACTCATTTGCAGTCATTTTCTCTACAAAGAAGAGTTTCATTCAAACAGTAACAAGAGTCCATGCCCAAATAATAATAGTAATAACAACAACAACAACAACAACAATAATAATATAATAATAATAATAATAATAACAAAATAATAATTATGCTAAAATTAACAATAATAGTGAGAATAATAATAATAAAATAATAATAATGATAATAATGCTTATATTTATAATGCTAATAATAGTAATAACAATAATAGTAAAAACAACAATAATATATTAATTCTAACAAAATAATAATAATAATTATGCTAATATTAATAATAGTGATAATAATAATAATAAAATATTAATAATAATGGTAATATTTATAATAATAGTAACAATAATACAAATAATAATTATAAGAAGAAGAATAACAATAATGGGCTACCACACTGAAATCAATAAACTATATTTCAGTAATATTTAATGAAATGAGACGTTGTCTGTGGAGTTCAGGTGACATGTAGATTAATAAATAATGACATTAATGACGAACATATCAGATAATCAGAGTTAATAGTTTTTATTTCAAACTATCAGTAACAGAAGGAAACATTAGAATCACTAATAGGAAAATTTCTTTTTTTTAAAAAAGAAAACATAAAAAGGACAACAGAAATGAAAAAATACAACATAAAATTAATAAAAAGGAAAAACATGACAGAGTATGATAATAATATATTGCATATTTATTTTGTGAGGAATATATTGTTGATCCATATTGTTCCATTTCATTCATAATATGAAGAAATTTGGCTTTTTTGTGGTAAATGTGAATGTGTCACACTCAGTCACTGTGACCGTAGCAACCAAAATCTGACATTTCTATAGAAATCAAAGGCTTCCGCCACACCTGAGTGACGTCATCGTGTCGTCGGTGTAATTGTCCTGTTAGAGGCGTGTCCGGAGTCTCTTCCTGTTTGTGAGAAGCAGGTGAGACACACCTGAGAATCAGAGACACGGAGACAACTGGACACCAGTCCCTTTATACCGACCTGTCCTCTGTTGGACCGTCTGTCCGGTTTAACGACCCACCTGAAGAACTCCCGGTTCACCTGTAGAACCTTTCTGAGCGAAGCGACGCGGCAGACAGGTGTTCAGGAGCCGGTAAACTGTTTCTTACTGCAAGATTCACACGATGCCTCCATCCTCCTCTTCCTCCTCTTCCTCCCTCCTCCTCCTCCTCCTCCTCTCTCATCTGCGCCCCCCCGGAGCGGCAGGTGACGCGGACTGTAGCGGTGCGTTCCGCGCCGGTCAGGAGAACTTCGTGCTGGACACGGAGGACGCGGTGGAGGGCGGCGCGGCGCTGCTGGCCACCGCGCATGCGCTCTCCGAGGAGGCCTGTAGGAGCGCGTGCTGCGAAGACCCGCGCTGCAACCTGGCGCTGCTGAAGCCGCGCGGCACCGCAGCAGCGACAGGAGCGGCAGCGGCAGCGAAGCGCACCTGCGTCCTGTTCAACTGCGTCCACAGAAACCGCTTCGTCTGCAGGTTCGTGAACCAGCCCGGATACCTGAGCTACATCAGAGAGTCCACCTTCAAGAAGCACCTGCAGGGCCCAGGTGAGTCCACACCTGGACTAGGAACACCTGGACCAGGTGAGTCCACACCTGGACTAGGAACACCTGGACCAGGTGAGTCCACACCTGGACTAGGAACACCTGGACCAGGTGAGTCCACACCTGGACCAGTCACCTAGGATCAGTAATCAATATATCAATACATATGTATATATAGATAATCTGTCCCTCTGTTAGTGGACGGGGTGTCCTCTAATCTGTCCCTCTGTTAGTGGACGGGGTGTCCTCTAATCTGTCCCTCTGTTAGTGGACGTGTTCTCCTCTAATCTGTCCCCCTGTCCTCTAGTCTGTCCCTCTGTTAGTGGACGTGGTCTCCTCTAGTCTGTCCCTCTGTTAGTGGACGTGGTCTCCTCTAATCTGTTCCCCTGTCCTCTAATCTGTCCCTCTGTTATTGGACGTGGTCTCCTCTAATCTATCTCTCTGTTATTGGACGTGGTCTCCTCTAATCTATCTCTCTGTTAGTGGACGTGATTTCCTCTAGTCTGTCCCTCTGTTAGTGGACTTGGTCTCCTCTAGTCTGTCCCTCTGTTAGTGGACTTGGTCTCCTCTAATCCGTCCTTCTGGCCTTAAAGTGTGACATCATCAGATGGACTGAGGTCATGTGATACCTTGTATCTCTGACATCACTGTGTGTCTCCAGGTAAACAGGCTCCGCCCATCGCCATCACAAGCCGTGACGTCATCGTTCAGCCCGGCCAGGCGGTGACGCTCAGCGGCATCCAGAGCTTGGCGCTGGGCGACGCCCACATCGACACGTACCGCTGGACTCTGCAGAGCGGAGACGCCGGCGTCGTGACCGAGGTAAAAACGGCTGTCACAGGGGGGCGGGGCTTAACACAGGTAACCAATGGGATACCAGCTGGAGAGAAACAGGTAGTCTCAGGCTGTATTCGAAACCGCCTACTGCATACTACTGAGGAACGCAGTATGCAGTATACAGTACATACTGCATACTGCGTTCCTCAGTAGTATGCAGTATGTGACGGTTAAAGTGATGTATTCTAGACGAGGCTTTAGTCTTTAAACCGGCTCTTAAAGCACAGGACAAAAAAACAAACTCGTACCACT
>CAKAOI010052651.1:33477-65068 GCA_916701655.1 Sebastiscus albofasciatus
GGTCTCCTCTAGTCTGTCCCTCTGTTAGTGGACGTGGTCTCCTCTAGTCCGTCCCTCTGTTATTGGACGTGGTCTCTAATCTGTCCCTCTGTTAGTGGACGTGGTCTCCTCTAATCTATCTCTCTGTTATTGGACGTGGTCTCCTCTAGTCTGTCCCTCTGTTATTGGACGTGGTCTCCTCTAATCTGTCCCTCTGTTATTGGACGTGGTCTCCTCTAATCTATCTCTCTGTTATTGGACGTGGTCTCCTCTAATCTATCTCTCTGTTATTGGACGTGGTCTCCTCTAGTCTGTCCCTCTGTTAGTGGACGTGGTCTCCTCTAGTCTATCTCTCTGTTATTGGACGTGGTCTCCTCTAGTCTGTCCCTCTGTTATTGGACGTGGTCTCCTCTAGTCCGTCCCTCTGTTAGTGGACGTGGTCTCCTCTAATCTGTCCCTCTGTTAGTGGACGTGGTTTCCTCTAGTCTGTCCCTCTTGTTAGTGGACGTGGTCTCCTCTAGTCCATCCCTCTGTTATTGGATGTGGTCTCCTCTAATCTGTCCCTCTGTTAGTGGACGTGATTTCCTCTAGTCTGTCCCTCTGTTAGTGGACTTGGTCTCCTCTAGTCTGTCCCTCTGTTAGTGGACTTGGTCTCCTCTAATCCGTCCTTCTGGCCTTAAAGTGTGACATCATCAGATGGACTGAGGTCATGTGATACCTTGTATCTCTGACATCACTGTGTGTCTCCAGGTAAACAGGCTCCGCCCATCGCCATCACAAGCCGTGACGTCATCGTTCAGCCCGGCCAGGCGGTGACGCTCAGCGGCATCCAGAGCTTGGCGCTGGGCGACGCCCACATCGACACGTACCGCTGGACTCTGCAGAGCGGAGACGCCGGCGTCGTGACCGAGGTAAAAACGGCTGTCACAGGGGGGCGGGGCTTAACACAGGTAACCAATGGGATACCAGCTGGAGAGAAACAGGTAGTCTCAGGCTGTATTCGAAACCGCCTACTGCATACTACTGAGGAACGCAGTATGCAGTATACAGTACATACTGCATACTGCGTTCCTCAGTAGTATGCAGTATGTGACGGTTAAAGTGATGTATTCTAGACGAGGCTTTAGTCTTTAAACCGGCTCTTAAAGCACAGGACAAAAAAACAAACTCGTACCACTGTTACAATATTATCGAAAAATACAACTTTGATTTTGTTGTTTATGTTTTGTTTGTTTACTTTTAAAGGAACTGCAGGTTTAAACTATTTATTCTAACAGCTCATAATGAAGTGAGACAAACAGGATCATCAACGAGGAGACACGGGAAATACAAAATATTGATCCACAAAATTTACGTTACTCAAACAGCTTTTTCAGTTACAGCAACTAAACAGAGGTCCCTGTTCATTTATAATGTAAACAAACTATCCGTCAACAAGGAAATAAAAGCCCCTCGTCTACGGACCGGTCTCTAGAGAGCTCCAGCAGCTCATAGCGGTCTGTGAGCGTGACTACCCGGCTGGCTGGCAGCGACTCCGGCAGACGCTCGCTGGCTGTCACTGCAGTTTGTGGAGCTTCTAAACTCCGACAACGTTGGAACAAATGTTCGATTCGCCATCTAACTTCGTAAAACTGCCGATATTAAAAATCTACACAGTTGATTTCTCGCCTAAAAAACTTTCAGAAGTGAATCTAGTGATGAAATAGCTACAAAAAATGAGCCGTTTTTGGCTTCTGTTTTTGTACCCGTAGGCTGTAGCGGTCCAGCGCTTTGCATTGTGGGATACACTAGGCGAGGTAGACTGGTCCGATGCAGACTGCAGATTTTTTCCAAATCAGTACGACATTCGGATATTATTGGCATACTGTAGATTTTGCTTTTGTTCACATACTGCATACTACATTTTGGCCAAATCAGTACGTACTACTAGTATAGTATGCGGTTTGAATACAGCCTTATTCCAGCTGATACAGAGAACATACCTTAATCATTTACGTTCAGTGCGGCAGCATCCGTGACACCAGACTCCATTCAAAATACATGCATATTTTAGTCTGCCTTGCTTTAATTACAAAAACAGTCATTGGAAAACAAAAGTTGCCGCTTTGTTCCAGTACAGGTGATTGTGTAGATAAATTCGGCTCATGTGTGATCCTTGACAGTGCTCAGTTTAACAAACAATCTAAACTTTTGGATTGACAGCATCCTCCATTTAACGGCTGTGTTTAATGTCCCTGAAGGTTTTTGTTTTATTTGATAGTGTCTCTGCAGAAAGTGGTTCTAACTTGTTACTGGGCGTTCAGCTGAATTAAATTAAGTTGTTTTTTTAAGTTGTTACAGCTGAATAAAGTTTTAAATTGAGTTCTTTTTGAATGGGATTCTGCAGGAGACCGATCTACCTGACCAGGTGCGACTCTCCAACCTGCAGCCGGGCTTGTACGTCTTCCAGCTGACCGTCACCGACTCCAACGACCAATCGCACTCTGCCAAGGTCACCGTCCTCGTCCTCAGCCCGGAGCTGTCCAGCTGTGAGTGCTCATGGGATATGTAGTCCTGTCTGCTGGTTTATTGATCAGTTAAACTCTGACTTATTGACAGATTAGTGATCCGTTATAAATGCAGAATCCGTTGAGTGATGTGAAGTTTGTGGTTTGGCAATTATGATCCACACCTCAAAGCAAACTGGTCAGACTGGAATACCACACACACACACACACACACACACACACACACACACACACACACACACACACACACACACACACACACACACACACACACACACTGAGTTTTATTTGTACTGACATTTAGCCCTGAACAGATGCAGTCACTGCTCCCTTTATCTGCAACCTTTGAAGTGCGTCTTTCCCAGTGACTTATGATTCACCGCTGAGATATGTCTGTAGAGTCACCTTTGGCTTGGAGGATTCATCGGTGTGGTGGGGCTGGAACAGTTAGAGTATCAGTGTGAGGACCTTGTCTCTTGCTAACTTAACTTTTTAAGCTGAGGATACAGACACTGCTACCTCACACTCTAAAGTCCCTTTCACACATGCAGTCCATTCCTGAAATGTTCTGGAACATTGCCTGCATGAGGTCATGTGTGAATGGGAGCAGGGGTCGATATTCAGGGAAAGCTGTACCGCCAATTCCCCACCTCAAGACCTCGTAACATTTCATGGAAAATGCCGCTGTGTTGTGGATGAAAGCAGTAACATTGCAGGGACCAGCATGAGAGGGGTTACGTCTCTGGAGCGAGCGAACCAATCACAATACTCCACTGATGATGTATTTGAATCTGCGACTTATTTACGGGTTAGCATTTACGCCAATGCTTTCACGGGTGATTTTAACTAACTTGTTGAATATTAAATATATTACAAGAACGCTGGAACTGGACAAAAACAGCTCTTCGCCAGCCATGTCTTCCGCCATGTACACGTACATCTGGCCTGGTCCCATCTTCTTCTTCTTCTTCTTCTTCTGTTGGGTTTTATGGCGGTTGGCATCCATAAGTGTTGCTTACAGTACCACCATCTGCTGGACAGCCCCATCTATTCCGGCATTGCTATGGCATGTGCGAAAAGGCACAAGACGAAAATGTTCCTGAATGTAGTGCATGTGTGAATAGTGAAAATCTCTAGCGGTGCCTGAAAGGTTATCCCAGTAGTTCACCGGGAACTAGGTGTGAAATAGGCTTTCATCCTCTAACATTGTATCAGACAGTGGGAGCAGCTGGGGTCATAGACAAACTGTCTGCTGTGAAACTTCTTTCTGCTTAATTTGTTGTATCAAGAAAAGATGGATGGATGGATGGATGGATGGATGTACTTTATGGATCCCAAAATGGGAAAACATTGTGTTCCAGCTGCAGGTTATCCAGGCAATGCACAGGAACAGTAAATATAATGTACTTATCAACACTAGAGATAAATATCTATAGAATACACACTATAAAGAATTATTAGAATACACTATAAATATACCAGGCTACTACAACTAACATGTGAAATATTAAATATAAACATAGAATAACAATAACATACTATATACATTAGCAAAGTATGCAAGTTACAATTTTTGTTTTGACATAAAAGTTAAATGAGGTATTGGCAAAGCAAAGGTGGAACTATTAACATTAATAGTGCCACTCAAGTATCTCAGCAGCCATGATTAACACTATTGATGTCAAAATGTCCAAATGTACCAAAGGTCTACAACCTTGGAAAATGAAGAGTTAAAGCTTGCAATAGGCAGTATATATGTTTGGCATCATTGGGCAAAAATTCCAAAATAACTTTTCAGCATATTGTAATTCAAGTGTTCTGAGAGAAAACTAGACTTCAGCTCCTCCTCATGGCTCTGTGTACAGGCTTTAGAAAATCTAGCCCATGACGGGAGACTTTGAACAATCACAGGTCATTTCATTGAGAGAGTGTTCCTATTGGCTGTGCTCCGGTCATGTGACCAGAACTTGGCGTTCCTTCACCAGATTTCACAATGGCGGCGGCGTCACAACTGTCTAATTTTCCAGCTAAACCATGCACTACAAGATGATTCTGAGAACATCTGAGGAGAGAAATAGGTATTAACGTAACAGAATATTGATTCATATTTGATCAGCGCTGTCTAGTTTGACCGTTTGATCAGAGTTTGTGAGTGCTTGACAGCCGGCTCTCATAGACGGCAGCTGGACAGCAGACCACAGATCAGCTCTTGCGGCTTGTTTTCCTCCAGTCTGTGAAATCTTGCAGATGCTGTTAGGAGCACCGGAAGACACCAGAGGAACATGATTTTTTTCAGGTTACCTGTCTCATGTACTACTGTCAGGATATAGCGACCGTTTTATAAAAATAACTTTTTTTAATCATATTTCCTCCGATCTCACCTACTGCTGCTTTAACAGCTTTGTTTTGTACTATAGGTAAATTAATTTCAGTTGTGCCCTCTCAACAGGTGGTGTTTGTGGATGGGAATGGTCTCTTCCACTACAGAGGTAAGTCAAGCTGGTCTATACTGACCCAGGGAATGTTTTCACACTGTTCTTCCTTCTTATTGATTTAAGGCAGGATGACCTAAAAATGCAATATACCGTTTTTTACATGTTCTAGAAAGAAAACCACAGGTGTAAGTAATAACGACTGCGTTCCATTGAGGTGTCATGCTGCAGTGTCGGTAGAATGAGAAGAACAGGAAACCCCCCCCTGATTCATGCATTATTTCAAGGTGGTTAGCCCTGGTGCTCAACTTGTAGTCGCAGCAGATAAATAACCTAAATGAGCTACTTTGGTTGTGTTATATATAGTGTATGTAGCAGATCGTTGCTAAGTGAAAGCAGACCCAAACAAACAGTGTATACATAGCTCCAATAAAATGGGGAGATTTCGTCATCGGTAATCCCCGATATCTCCAACTCTGAATTACAAGTTGGAGGCCGATGTGAACGTTTCTTTTTCCACTTTCCCACTCTCATAAGTAAAGTTTAAACGGTATGACGTGAATGTAGCATGTGAGGGACCAAGCTGGCAGGCATGAGGAGTCACAGTTGAGTTAGGGTTTAATAGGGTTTTATTTACCCAAAAATGATACAATTTACAAAATGATCAACAAAGTTTATGCTAGTCTATACTGACTCAACATAAACTGAGTAGAAGTGACCTAACAAACTGTATACTGAAGGGGAACATATATAATGGCTGATCAGACCAACATAAAAGTATAAATAATTTAGCAATTATCCAAAACAAAAGCATCAACGAACTAATATACTCTAAAGAAATAAACCAAAATCTACAACAACTAGAAATCCCAATCCCCCCTTGATGTGCCAGCACTTGGTAGGTTCTTATTGGCCACCTCCTGTATTTAAAAGCTGTGCTTTAAGGGCCACTTCTTTACCTCCGGCCTGACAAGATGTCCCTCCAGCAGCAGCACCCAGCAGCAGCACCCAGCACCCAGCACCCAGCAGCAGCACGCTGGTAACTCCAAGACAGAAATTAGAATCACTCAAAGCAAACATACTGTATTTAAAGACAAACTGTTATGGCTTTTTAGGACACTTTTAACTGAGCTATCATTACAAAAGTATTTACACCTGTGCTTTTCCTGCTATGACGAGTCAAAATGTCTGCTGTGAGAAAGGCCAGAACCATCCATGGCAGAAGTTGGGTTCACATTGTGCTAACAACCCTAATATAAGTTGTTAAGTCAACAAATGTAAAGCAGATAGCAATCCTCCAGGAGGGACAGGTTCAATATGTTGGGAAATATGTCTGTTTGCTTTCTTTCTGAGAGTGAGATGAGATGGATATAAATCTTGTGTCTGTATGTTGATCATGGAGCTGGAGACAGGAAGTGGTTAGCCGAGCATCAACCTTAGCATCAAGACTAAGGGAAGACTCCCAACATGTATCTCCTCCAGAGACCACAAGTTGCCATTTTTACATTTCTGTTTCTGTACGGATTAAACGATAAAGATACATGTTCATTAGCCAGTTTAGAGGTTTTGGTCTGTGTTTTCTTTTTTCCCCTGCTTGCAGTCTTTATGCTAAGCTAGGCTAACTCTCTTGAGTCCAGCTCTGTACTCAATGCACAGACACAAGATTGATATCAATCTTCTCATCTCTTGGTAAGAAAGCAAATAAATATACTTCTCAAAATGTTACTCAAACTATTCTTTTGAGCAGTTTTTTAAGACAGGATAGGAGAACAAGATGAACCAATGTATCTGCCCACAGGAGACACCTGATAAACATCTGAAGTGTGAGCGTACAGTAATGTCATGTTAAAGCTACTACGCAGAACTGTCATTTTGTGTGGATTTTTGTGGTCCCTGTGGACAAAAGCAGTAGTGTGTCGGAGCACCAGAGTCCCTTTAGAAAACATCTCATTTTACTGCATTTGAAGATTTCTGTAGGAATTGCATTTTTCGAACCAGAAAATAACACATTTATACTGCATTCAAAAAACTGCTTGTGATTATCATAAAGTGGGCATGTCTGTACCCATAAAACCCACTTACGTTCACATATCTGGAGGTCAGAGGTCAAGGGAAGCCTTTAAAAATCACCATGCCAGTTTTTCCTCACCAAAATTTAGCGTAACTTTGGAGCGTTATTTACCCTCCTTACCAATATGTTAGCATGACATGGTTGAGACCAGTGGATTAGTTAGGTTTTTCTAGTTTCATATGATATCAGTACCTCCACTCTTCCTCTAAAACTTCCTCTAAACCTGAACCTGCTACAGCCTCTGAAAGACAGTAAAGTCGGTCAGGTCTTGGGGTTAAAAAAGGTTCTGCCGTATTTTGTCTCATGTGTGTTAGGCTGTCATCATGCAACCGGAAAATGTTCCTTTATTTTATCAATCAAAGCCATTACTATTGTGAGAAGAGCAACTCAGGTTGCTCTGAGCTTGGATTTGACATTGTCATTGTCTGGGCCCTGCAGAGTTCGGTCTGGCATGTCATCTCGGAGTGCTGTCAGGGCTGCCGTGTGTGGGCGTGGCCAAGAACCTGCTGCAGGTGCCAGGTGTGAACAAGGGCGAAGAGCACCAGTCACAGGTGAGACTCCACTTGAACCCACAGGCCGAGTGTCGGAGTTTCCTCATTGGTTGTTTCTGTTTAAAAAGAAAATGCGGGAACAGACCTTTATGCAAATGAGCCCGTCCAGCGTGGCGCGTTCAGCTCACAAAACTTGGACCAAGCTGTGAACCTATAGATGTAGTTACCTCCGCCAAGGCCGAAGGCCTAGGAAGGAGGTTATGTTTTCACCGGCGTCGGTTTGTTTGTTTGTTTGTCCGTTAGCAGGATTACTCCAAAAGTTTGCAATGGATGGGAGTGACACTTTTTGGAGGGGTGGGGTGTGGCACAATGAACAATCCATTAGATGTTGGTGGCGATCCTGATCATGGTCTGGATTCAGGGACTCTTTTAAGCATTACGATCAACCAGAACATTAAGACCTCTGGGTATAACACATGCGCAGTATAACTGATGACGCGTTTATGACGCATGACCCCGCCTTCTTCCTTCAGAGAGAGAGTGAGGGGTGGGGGGGACAACTGTAGAATCGGCATTTTGCACACTTGGTGATTATTGGAAAGAGTAACGACGATGGTTTAGGTGAGTTTTATTATGTTTCTGTCCAGTTTGAATGAAGTGTTTTACACTGCTCCGCTACGTACAGCTGATCTCAACATCGACAAACATACACGTGGATGTTGGCGCAAGCTGAACGGAGAGGGGAGGCGGATATCTGCGCTCTCCGAGTGCCATTCTAGTTCTAAAATGAAACCAGATTCAGCAGTGGCATCGCCTATTTCTCGCTTAAAATGTTTTCAGAAGTAGATTTTAGTGGATTGTTTAGATGGAATAACATAAAGTTTACGAGCAGGCCGCCATGTTGTTTCCTGTTTGAAATGGCGAGCAGAAAACCAGCAACCAATCAGGTGCATTCAACAATAGGGTATGTCACCGTTTGAACTGTCAGTTGAGTGGAGCAGCACGTCCCCTAGTGTCCTCGCTGGACCTGGTGGACATGTAGCGCTGGATTTAACATTATAGACATGACCACTGACTATTTGTGTAGCAATTTAGCCACAAATTCACAGACTGACCGTACACGGTCCAGACATATAGTCGGTTTTGACCTTGTTTCCCCTCTGTGCTGTAAAGCTTTGTCGCTTTGAAGTGGCTCATCAATGTGAAAGAGCTGATGTGCTACCTCATATATCATGTTCCTTCTTACTGTGTACAAATGCTGTTTCTGTGAAAGAGTTGCCAACAATGAGAGGCAATGAATTATTTAAGATAAGTCATCAACGTGTGATCACTTTTGTTTTTTTCTGTTGTGTTTATTGCTCGCTGCATTCTAAAATAAGCAAAGAAATGTCAAAGAGGGACCAAGCAAAGGACAGAATCCTCAATTGCTTTTGAATGTGCATGTGAACTCACACTTAACACGTGCATGCGAGTGTGTGTTTGTGTGTTAGTGTGTAGGCTGTTTTGACAGTGTGACTTTTATTACAAGCCAAGGCCTCCTTGTGTAGCTAATGCACAAAGAGGCCCGTGACTTTTTGAATACAAATCAAGCTGGAACAAATACCTATTGGTCAAATTATACCTGAGGGACAGCAAAAACTGGATTTCATTAATATGCAAATGTTCACTTTGTTTCAGTCTGGAGCCTCGGTGACCTGCTGAGGAAAGAAATAAAAACAAGTCAAAGTTAAATCTCTCTGATGAGCAGGCGTCTGGCTAGAGTCTAAAGTAAGAGGATAAACTTCTATATGTGGACTGTAGATGCATTTACACACACTATGTTGTGTGTGTAAATGGAAGATACTCCCTGAAACCTAAAACCTGTAGCAGGTTGAGTTTTAGAGCTTATAGTGAAGGTACAGATATTACTAGAAGTGCACTCGGAGAGCGCAGACCTCCGCCAAGGCAGGTTTAATGTACATCGCTGTGGTGTTAATGCACAGGCTGAGCGGACTTATTAAAAAAAAATCCCGAAGCCGGATCATGATCCGGATCGCCACCAAAATCGAATGGATTGTTGTGCCACACCTCACCCCTCCAAAACATTTCATTCAAATCCATCACGGACTTTTGGAGTAATCCTCCTAACAGACAGACCAACAGACCAACAAACTAACAAACCAACGAACCAATGCCGGTGAAAACATAACCTCCTTCCTTGGCCTTCGGCCTTGGTGGAGGTAAAAACTAGAAAAACTAGATTGGCACTCGGAGAGCGCAGACCTCCGCCCCCCCCTCTCTGTTCAGCTTGCGCCATCATCCACGTGTATTTTTGTTTATGTTGAGATCAGCTGTACGTAGCGGAGCAGCGTAAAACACTTATTTTAAACTCACCTAAACCGTCGTCGTTACTCTTTCCAACAATCACCAAGTGTGCTTTGGTCCAACTCAACTCTAATTTCACCGAGTTTAATGTGAAAAAACACAGAATCTACAGTTGCCCCCCCCTTTCTCTGTCTCTCCCTCTGAAGGAAGAAGGCGGGGTCATGCGTCATCAACGCGTCATCAGTTATACTGCGCATGTGTTATACCCAGAGGTCTTAATGTTCTGGCTGAGTGTAATGCTTAAAAATTAAAAATGATCCGGATTATCACCAAAATCTAATGGATTGTTCATCAGCAGACATTTTCAGAGCTGCTTGGTGGAGGTTCTTATAGTTCTCTGGCTCTACTAGGTTCCAGAAATGCTGTGAATGCTGCTGAGATTTTAGCTGGACATCATTTCGGAGGTTTATAACCTCCATCTCCATCTCCACAGGATTGATACAGAACAGTTCAGCCATCTGTCCTGAAATCTCACCTACGTCCACCTTCATGAAGGGGTTGGCAATAAATGTCACACAGGGCCTAAGTATCTCAAAGTCACTGAATCTGTCTGCAAACACCTGCCCAAGCGTGGACAGTAGGTCACAGTACTTGTGTACGTTCACAACGTCAGCTGTCCCTGCATGGCTTTCCAACATCTTTGACACTGAGGGGAAGTGCTGAAACTTTTTGTTTTTCACTTGCTGGATGAAAAATGACAGTTTTGCTTTGAACGCCTTAACAGCACTGATTATATCACATCTGTTGTTATCTTTACCTTGTAACTGTAGGTTCAAGTGATTCACTTTCTCAGTTACATCCGTCAGGAATGCAAGATCAAGTAGCCACTCAGCATCAGCCAACAGGGTGGTATCTTCCTCCCTTGATCAGTGAAGGGTTTTTTTGTGCTTCGTTAGGATGTGCGCCACTTTAAACGAAGCCTCTGCTGCAGCGTTGGACTTCTTCGTCGGTTTGGTAAATAGAGACTGTCGTCTTTTAAGCCTTGTTTTCAGCTCCTTTACCTTCTCTGTTCGTAGACTGCTACCAGCCGTAAAGTCCCGTGAAAAGTTGCTGTGGACTTTGGTGAAGTGGTGCTCAACGTTACATCTTCTACCAACTGACACGCTCACACCACAAATGACACACACACACTTGTCATTCACATTTGTGGAAAAAAAACTCTGTTTCCCATTCCTCATGTAAATAGTGTGTTTTTTGCCTTTTCTCAAATTAGTAACTTGAGTGAACGAGTTAATAAAATGTTCTCCTAGGGGTTTAGGGGGGCTCCGTACAAATCACAAATTTGCCTCAAGGGCAGAAATGGTATCAACCTAGAAATTGCTGTAACAACTTGTGAGACATTATAGAGCATGGGAATGACTATCATATACTTCTACCATAATGTTCTAAGACTTTATACACTTTTACAATTTATTTTGAATAATGAATTAATTAATGTTCAGGTTCCAGCTTTCAGATGATGTACACCACTTCTATGTGATATCTACTTTTGACCTGCTATCTCCCCCTAAAGAACCCCCTGTAACACCCTAAAAAAGACTAAAACAGGTCTATTGTGGGTCTCAGAGGGTTAAAATGGGATCCTGAAGCAAACCAACACCAACGTGGTGAGGAACTCCTCATAGAAAGAGCTGGAACCCTGTTCTTGCTCCAAGGTGACAGTTTCCCTGAGGAAAATATCATTATGCAAATTCTTTGTGGATGACGTCGATCTGCAGAAGAGCAGTGATAGGCATTTCCTGTAATACCGATGACAAGTGCTGTTGAAGAGTTTCTAAGGGAACCAGCGTGGCTGGTTCCAGCAATCATTTCATCCACCACTAACTCAATTAGCAGGCAAAGAGACTCGCTGCTTATAACCCCAGCGGTCTTCATGTAGTAGTGTAACATACTAATGCAATTCTCTGTAGGAGTGTATCCATCTCCCTCAATTACTGTTAGTGGCTTTGGCGTCAGGAAATGTTGGTTCGTCTCTGTCGTAGGGAAGAATCTGATCCCTTTGTTTCCACAGAACGTGGTCGCCTCTGAGGATGCAGTCACACATATCTGCTGATACTAATCCCAGTGGCTCAGGTTCATTTTAGGTATCAGGTGGCGTCGGTACTACGCGCCCGTGCTGCATCTTTGGGCTCAAGCTATCAGCTTTGGATCAGTTGCTGTGCATGAAATTTTAGAATTCCCTCCTTGTCCGTATTGATGTAATTGTCACTCTCTGGGGCTCCATCTAATCTGTCTACAGGCACGGCACAGTATTGTGACGCCTCGGGTCACAATACTCAAACGCCGGCGTCGGCGTTTGAGCGCCTGGTAGGAAATAAGCTGTGAAGTAATCTGTGAAACACAAGCCATATCAGGCTCTCTACCAACTTTTTAGAAAATTAGCCCGTAAGAAATGAGATTAGCCATTCCCGGATCTACACCGCCACGTACCACTGACAAGCAGTGTGCTGCCATACTCAATTAGATGTCAGAGAGAGTTTCCAAAAACACTGCCAGCACACTGAGAGTTTTCAAACACCAACAAGCAGCCTGAGAAGTGTTTCTGAAGGTTACAGAGAGAACTCTCTCTCAGTTGCTGTAATTAAAGGTGTGTGTGTGTGTGTGTCTTCATCAGACGCAGGAGCACAGAAGGTATTAATGCGAAGACATAACATTTTCAAGCAAAAGCAGTGTGTGCATGTACAAAACACACACAATGACCTAGTGGTCACAGACATTGTCCTCGTCCTTGTCTCTTCTTAAAGCTGCAGTAGGCAGAATATTTTTGGGCAATCATTCCACAATAACCTTTCAGCATATTGTTATTCAAGTGTTTTGAGAGAAAACTAGACTTCTGCTCCTCCTCATGGCTCTGTTTTCAGGCTTTAGAACATCTAGCCCATGACGGGAGACTTTGACCAATCACAGGTCATTTCAGAGAGAGAGCATTCCTATTGGCTGTTCATTCAATGGAGGCAGCTGTCAATCACTCGCAAACCCCGATAAAACTCGGCTCCTTTGCTCCGGCTGGTGGGCGGTGCTTGGTATTTCTTCAACTGATCTAAACATGGCTGCTGGGTCACAAACTTTCTAATTTTACAGCTAAACAGTAGAATAATAATAAATAATAAAGACGTTATTGTCATTGTCATGGAAAACAACGAAAAACAGTTTAGCAGTTCTGGCAGTAAAAGCAAACATTAAAAGCACAAATATAGACAAATAAATGGATCATAAAGTGCAGGTGACATGATGCCTTTTGAGGGGGTAGAGGGATGGTTCTACACACTTGACTGCCTGTGGGTAAAAGCTATTCCGTAGTCTGTTTGTGTGTGTTTTGATTGTCCTGTATCTCCTTCTGGAAGGAAGGGGAGTAAACAGTCCATGTCCAGGGTGTGTGAGGTCTTTAGAAATACGGGCCAGCGTATAGGTCACTGAGGGGGGAAAGGAAAAGGACTGAGGACGCACCCCTGTGGTGTTCCAGTGCTCAGAGTCAGAGTGGCTGAGGTGTGCCCCCCCATCCTGACACACTGGGGTCTGTTCCTGAGGAAGTCCAGCACCCATGTGCTCAGTGAACTGCCTAAGCCCAAGTTGCTCAGTTTTTGAACCAGTTTGTGTGGAATTATTGCATTGAATACAGAACTGAAATCAACAAACAGCATCCTTACATATGTGTTTTTGTGATCTAGGTGTGTAAAGGCTGCGTGAAGAGCTATTGTGATTGCATCATCTGTCGATCTGTTTGTCCGATAAGCAAACTGGTGTTGGTCAAGATCGGCAGGGATGACAGTTTTAATGTAGGAGAGAACTAGTCTCTCGAAACATTTTGTGATTATGGGGGTTAGAGCAACTGGCTGATAGTTATTCAGGCAGTTCACTGGTTTTCTTTGGTACAGGGACGATGGTGGTTGCCTTAAGGCATGTGGGAACAACAGATTGTTCAAGCGAGAGGTTGAAGATGGTGGTAAATACTCCTGCTAGCTGGTCTGCTGAGGCCTTGAGGATTCGTCCGGAGACCCCATCCGGTCCTGTCACTTTCCTGATGTTGACTCTGCGCATGACTGATCTGACCTAGTGGTGTTGGAGCTTTATCGGTTGGTCCTTCTCTGGTAGTGCAGGCTGGATGTTGGTTTCCTTGTTTTCCCGGTCGAACCGAGCGAAGAAGTGATTCAGGGTATCAGGAAGAGTGTTGTCTGTGGGACTCAAGGCTGTGCGGTTGTCTTTGTAGCCAGTGATGGTTTTTATCCCCTGCCACATGCACTTGGAGTCGTTGTTCTTAAAGTGCTCCTCTATGCGCTGTTTGTATCTGCGTTTGGCCTCCCTGATCCCCCTCCTCAGTCCCCTTTGCGCCTCTTTGTATTCCTGCGAGGTCCCAGATTTAAAGGCAGAGTCCCGTGCTCTGAGCAGGGTCCGCACCTCGCCGTTGAGTCACGGTTTCTGATTCGGAAACATTTTGATGGTTTTTGTCCCAGCCACACCTTCAGCACAAAAGTTCATGTAGGAGAGGACAGCCGTTGTGTCTCCTTCCAGATCTGTCTCCTCAGCAAATATATCCCAGTCTGTGGCATCAAAACAGTCCTGTAGAGCTGAGGTGGCTTCCTCAGTCTACACCTGAACTGTTTTAATAGATGGTTTCTGTCAGATCAGAGGTTTGTATGCTGGAGTCAGAGACAGGGACAGATGGTCTGACAGTCCAAGATGTGGGAGTGGAGTGGCTCTGTAGGCATCTGGAATGCTGGTATGGACCTGGTCCAGTGTGTTTTTCTCTCTTGTAGGGAAGTTTACATTTTTGAAGAACTTCGGCATGACAGATGTTAAGTTGTCATGGTTAAAGTCTCCTGCTGCAGTAACAAGGCTGTCTGGTTGAGCTGACATGTAGTTGTTTAAAGACCTCTGTAGCTGCTCCAAGGCTAGCTTAGCGTTAGCATGTGGTGGTATACAGACAGCTGTTATCATGACAGATGTAAACTCCCACATCTCAGCGTCAGGTACTCTCTCTCTGGGGAACAGTGTGTCTCAATAACCCTGGCGTCAGTACACCAGCTGCTGCTGATGTAGATACAAAGTCCTCCACCTCTGCTCTTAGCGGAGTGAACGGTACGGTCCGCTCTGTTAACAACGCGGCCCGCTAGCTCGATAGCAGCGTCCGCGGTGTGCGAGTCCAGCCAAGTGTCTGTTATTAACATCACACAGTACTCCAGGCAGAGCGATGTAATCCTTAGTCTTAACTCATCCATCTTGCTGTCCAGTGACCGGGTATTGGCAGGGAAGAGGCTCGGTATCGCCGGTTTGTAGGGGTTAGCTTTTAGCCTAGCTCTTATCCCCCGTCTCTTACCCCTCCTGCGTCTTCTGTGACGCTGCCGTCTACGCAGAGTCCCCGGGGCAACGCTGGTTCCTCCTTCCCAGGGAGAACGCCGTATCTCCAGTGGAATAAAGTTACAATTCTTGTGCGCTACACACTACAAACACACATACACTGCCAAAACAAGAGTGTTGTGCCGCTGCGTCTGACCGCGCCGCCGCAGTGTAACAGTAAGTTTAACAGTACACTACAAGATGATTCTGAGAACATGTGAGGAGAGAAATTGGCATTACAGTAACAGAATATTGATTCATATTTGATCAGCGCTGCCTAGTTTGACCGTTTGATCGGAGTTGGGGAGTGATTGACAGCTGCTCAGAGACGACAAGGCTCCAGCTCAGCTGTGATTGGTTGTTTTCCTCCGGTCTGTGAAATCCTGCAGATGCCGTTAGGAGCACCGGAGGACACCAGAGGACACTGGCGAACTGAAAGTGAATCGTATCTATACTGATTTTGTAATCTGAGCCTGCTGGCTTTGGAGAGAGCATATAAGTTTCACTTTCAGTTCAGTTCCCCGTCAGAAAGGGCTGTCTAACGGCAAGATAATGCAGAGAAAATATTCTAAATATAGCAAACACTTAAACTGATATTGATTCTTTTAGTGGCTAAAATACATTTTTCTGCCGTCCTCGTCCACAGCATTGTATTGCTTTGCTCCGGTGTCGGTACTCATGTCTGTTTCTCCAAACTGGAGAAACACCGGAGGACAGTGGAGGACACAGAGGAACATGATTTCTTTTCAGATCACCTGTCTCATGCACTACTGTCAGGATATAGCGACTGTTATATAAAAATAACTTTTTTTAATCATATTTGCTCCATTTCTACCCACTGCTGCTTTGAGTCAACGACAGTCAGCGTCCCGTTGCTCGCGCTTGTGTTTGCAGTACGTGGACGTGAGCGAGCATCGGTCAAAACAGTGAGGCGACACACATGAGAATGAATATGATTGACAGGCATCACGTTGATTACCGTGAGCAGTCATATTCCTTTTTTGCAAGACGGGCTTCACTAGATATAACTTTAATCATATTTGCTCCATTTCTACCCACGACAGCTTTAAGATGAAGTATGTACAGTCAACCTACAATAACCAGTGTGGCCATTAAAGCAGTGGTTCTCATCCAGGGGTTCTGGGACCCTTAGGGGTCCTTGAGGAAGGTCCGGGGGGTCCGCAGAGTAATGGGGAATAGTTTATTTTCACTATTTAAATCACTAAAGAAGTGAGCCCAATGTGAGTAAGAGTCCTAAAAGTGACTGTTCTGATCACAGGTTATCTCTTAAACTGTAGTTCACAACTAAAGAATTCTGGTCTTATTCATATCTAACAACCAAAATCTTTTCAGATGGAGGTCCCTGAAGTGAACTTAATGTGTATCAATTTAGGGGTGCTTGTCACGAAAAAGGTTGAGAACCACTGCATCCTTGAAGTGAAGTGTCCTTGAACAGAACAGTCCACTCCAGCTGCACAGTTGTCCTGCAGCTGAATGCCCAGCAGATGTGAACGTAATGTGTCTGTGCTTGAATAGGATCAGGGGAGTGTGGTGTGTTTTTATCTGCTCAGTCTGAGACGAAACAAAAAGAATGAAAGAGGAGAAAAAAAAAATATTTTCCTCCACTTTGTCCTCGACGTACTCAGCTCAGCGTCCTTCAGAGCCTACGTCCTCTGTATTTGTCTTTCCCTCCTCTCTTTCTCCCTCTATTTCGCTTTCTTCACCTACAGTTTATCTCCCCTCCTCTACCACTCCTACCTTTTTCTCCCATCTCATCTCTTTTTCTTTTTTCCCTCTCTGTCTCTCTTTGTCTCTCTCTCTCTCTCTCTCTCTCTCTCTCTCTCTGTCTCTCTCTCACTGATAGCCTGGCTGTAACTCAAACTAGTGTGTTATTGATGACTTGCTCTGTCTTTCTGACTTCTGCTATCCTGGCTCCAGTCCTACTCTTTCTTCACAGGAGCCAAACCACTCTCTCTCTCTCACACACATACACACACTGTTGGCCTCATCCCAGCCGGGATCGGAGGCCCCGTGCGGCCCCTCCTGTCTCCCTGCTGGCTGCTTGCTGTAATCAGTCATAGTAGAGCAGACACCCCATCCATCATGGAGGCTAAGCTCCCTTCATCGCTCTGGCCCATAACCCACAGCACACCTGTCAACAGCGGCCGCTCACATCACTACATCTGACTTTGCACCGTCTCTTCGATTGTGAGACCAAAACTTTACTTCCTATAGAAATAAAAAAGATTTTAAAATGCAGTTCATCATCCACTAATCAGAAATATGAAGTGTGTTCCAGGTTTAGTCTTATTTAGGATTTGTATTAAAGAGCCAATAGTAGCTAGTCAGTGTCATCAAGTCTGATTTAACTGATCTACTGTTGGGCTATTTTTTTCTTCGTATGACTGATTTAATATTAGACTAATAGGAAGCCACTATGGACAGTCATGCTATTCTCAGGCTCAAGGAGTGATACAATAGCCAGAGAGAATCAAAATTGTTTTCTTTATTATGAGTGTTTATGAGATAATTGTCTCGATAGCATCTCAGTGGCAGCTATGAAGGGAGCTGGTTAGATGCTAACAAGAATCATACAATGCTGTACTTCCTGTCTTCTTTAGCCCAGGAAACATCAGATGAAAAGATTATCCCTGTCCTGTCCTTTAATATCTGATGATACAAAGTCCGACTTATATTTAGCTAAATGTCGATTGAATATGTATCTGACACATTGAAATAGCAGCTGTAGACTGCTGACTTTAGCACACCTTATTTTTCTGGAGTTTATTGATAGGGTGGTTGCTTCAAACCTATTAAAGGGATAGTTCGGGTGTTTTGAAGTGTGTTTATATGAGGTACTTATTCATAGTCGGTGTATATCTTACAGTAGCTGATGGTTGGTGTGCCCCCAGTTTGGAGAAACAGACATGAGTACCGACACCGGAGCAAAGCAATACAATGCTGTGGACGAGGACGGCAGAAAAATGTATTTTAGCCACTAAAAGAATCAATATCAGTTTAAGTGTTTGCTATATTTAGAATATTTTCTCTGCATTATCTTGCCGTTAGACAGCCCTTTCCGACGGGGAACTGAACTGAAAGTGAAACTTATATGCTCTCTCCAAAGCCAGCAGGCTCAGATTACAAAATCAGTATAGATACGATTCACTTTCAGTTCGCCGGTGTCCTCCGGTGTCCTCCGGTGTCCTCCGGTGCTCCTAACGGCATCTGCAGGATTTCACAGACCGGAGGAAAACAACCAATCACAGCTGAGCTGGAGCCTTGCCGTCTCTGAGCAGCTGTCAATCACTGCCCAACTCCGATCAAACGGTCAAACTAGGCAGCGCTGATCAAATATGAATCAATATTCTGTTACTGTAATTGTAGTGTACTGTTAAACTGTAAAATGGAAGTTTGTGAAATGTCCACACCATGTTGAGATCAGTTGAGGAAATACCAAGCACCACCCACCAGCCAGAGCAAACTTTCTCATTTTACAGCTAAACAGTACACTACAAGAAGATTCTGAGAACATCTGAGGAGAGAAATAGGCATTACAGTAACAGAATATTGATTCATATTTGATCAGTGCTGCCTAGTTTGACCGTTTGATTGAAGTTTGTGAGTGATTGACAGCTGCCTTCATTGAATGAACAGCCAATAGGAACGCTCTCTCTCTGAAATGACCTGTGATTGGTCAAAGTTTCCGTCACAGGCTAGATGTTCTAAAGCCTGAAAACAGAGCCATGAGGAGGAGCAGAAGTCTAGTTTTCTCTCAGAACACTTGCATTACAATATGCTGAAAGATTATTATGGAATCTTTGCCCAATGATGCCAAAAATGTTCTGCCTACCCTTGCTTTAATTTGCCACCGTTCAAAAAAATACCATAGTTAGTTCTTAGTTTGCAGTTTCAAAATATACCACAGCTCCAAATGTGGTAGGCCATGAAGTGAAGTCACACAGGTTACAGAACAAAAGAGAGTGAGAAGCCTCCACAGCAGGTTAATAGTTTCTTTCAGCTGGCTGCTATTTGTATTGGCGTGCTGTGCATCTTTTTTTGACTTTGATTTTTGTTTCCTTGCCTCCGCAGATAGCTGCTCTGCAGAAAGGAGGAGACAGCTTCCCACTCACAGCCGCCTCAGGCAAAGTGCTTGGAAAGGTGCGGCTAAGGACAGACACACAAACAAATAGAAACAAATATTTTAACAAAGGTGTTGTTTAGTTGCTGCTCACTTCACAGAGCACCCACCCTGCTGAAAGTCAAACTCAACAAAATGTGTCTGACGATCTCAATCACAGAGAGGGAGGAACGTGGTCAAAGTTACGAGGGACTTTTCTTTCTGTGTCCAGGCACTGCGAAGCTCCGACAAGAGCTCCAAGCCGGTGTACGTGTCCGTTGGCCACAAGATCAGTGTGGACACGGCTGTACGCCTCACACACTCCTGCTGCCGCTACCGCGTCCCAGAGCCCATCAGACAGGTACACACACACACACACACACACACACACACACACACACACACTGCCAGTCACCAATCAGGACTGTGTGGTAGAGCCTGTCCTGTAGAAAAGGCACAGCGAGAAGCAAAAGATTCAGTGATCAGATGAAAGTTGAGCTCTTCAGCAGAACAAGCGGCGCTCATCACTTGCGTAACAGCGTCCTGCTGTGAAGCGGGGAGGTGTGAACATCACGCTGTGTGTTTCAGCAGCCGGGCCTGGGAGACTTGTAAGAATACAGGGAACAATGTATGCAGCCAAATTAGGGATGCTCTGAATTTGATTTTTATTATTATTATCCTTCCAGTTGCAATGTAGAAAACCCAGTTTCAATAATACAATACGATGCTCAAGTCAAGTCAAAGTTTACTGTAGTCCAATATCACAAAGTATGCCTCAAAGGGCTGTACATATAGTAAAAACAGCAACACAACAAACATATAAACTACATACAAAGCATTACAAACGGAAAAGTTAGACACACACAGTATATACAAAAAAAACATTAGCAACATGAGCAGAATATACAAAAATGAACAGAATTTTAAGTTGGATAACTGTAATTAGTATTTTAGGCAGACTAAGTGAGGTTGAAGGCTGATGTGTTTTGAGTTTACTTTTGAATGATTCGACTGAGGTAGCCTCTCAAATTTGGGGAGGAAGACGATTCCGAAGAAGGGGGGCTTGGTAAGAGAAGGCCCTACCACCAAGCCACCAGGAAGAGTGCCAGCCGTTGATGCCAAATGGCGGTATTACAACTTCCCTGTCCGTCACATGATGCCATTGGGCCCAAAAAGACTTTTTCCCATAGACTTACATTGGGAAAGAGACGTCTGTAACTCAACAGAATTTTTTTTTGAGGTGAATCAACTTCCCACTATGAACGCTCTAATAGTCCTTATTTAAATCATTAGGTCCTAAAAGTTGTAAAATGCACTAAAAGCTGAATCCAGAGTTATTTCCCTTCCTCCGTTCATGTGAATAAGACCCAGACCGAGGCTTGAGCGAGGGCTGGGAGGCGGAGTTAGCACGCCATGACGACAGCGTGACGGTTATGACCCAGTGACCGAGCCATGTGACCGAGCGGATGCTACTGCGCCAGCTCTATGAGCCCAATGGATGCGGAAGATCGCCAGAAGAGCCGGGTACTTTATCACTCGGAAGTCGAGCCATTTTGGCTTCTTGCGCCACTGAGTAACTCTCATAGGAATGAATGGGGCCCCGCCTCCAACGCTGTATCCAGCTCTCTTAATACATCCATGCCTACCACCTACTGATGTTTTATTTATTTTTGGAATAGTCAGGAGACCGGCATTTTGAGATGGTAAAACCATCGCAGGTATATGAGCAGTGACTAGAGGTGATAAGTAGGTTGTTGTAAGTCTGTATAATATTTTATAAGTTAAATGTAGGATCTTGAAGTCTGATCTAGCATGTACAGGGAGCTGATGTAATGAGATAAGAATAGGGGTAATATGATCAAATTTTCTAGTTTTGGTTAATATCCTAGCAACAGTATTTTGTACAAGTTGTAGTTTGCTAATAGTTGATTTAGGTAAATCAGAGAAAAGTATATTGCAGTATCAAGCCTACATGATAAAAATGCATGAACAAGTGTTTCAGCATCAGCCATGGAAAGAATGGGACAAATCTTGGCAATGTTTCTTAAGTGGAAGTCTTAGTAATATTGTTGATATGTTCTTCAAAGGAGAGATTAGGATCAAATAGGACACCAAGATTTCTAATATAAGGGCTTTGTGAAATTGTGGAACCAGCTATTTGTACAGTGAGATCACAGAATTTATTTCTAATTTGCTTTGCACCAAGAATTAGCATTTCAATTTTTGTCAGCATTTTAATGAAGGAAGTTTGGGGACATCCATTGTTTGATTTCTGATATGCATTCTTCCAGTTTCACCAGCTGATGACAGGCATTAGGCTTAAAGCCCCCCTCCAGTATAATTTGGCATTTCTATGATATTTCATATGTATTTGAGTTATTTCCTGACTGAGTTGATGAGCCGCACTGTTTTGACAAATCACTTAACCTTGTGCTCAAAGTAAGAAAAAAGAGAAAAGGGTTGTAGGTAAAATGGGATAATATGACGTATGACTATAGTAGAAGCTGCAGGTCAAACGTCATCTTCCAAGCTGCATGTCACTCATCGTTTGAGTCTGATCAGCAACAAACTGTTAAATCTGTTTATCTGTCTGTCAGTTTGTCTTTCTAGTTACTTAGCTAGTTAGATGTAGTTAGCTAACTCAATTGTTGCATTAGCTAACTGAGGGTTTTTATTTCATTTTTGAGTTTCCTCCACCTTAGTTTAGTGTGTTTATTTTTACAACGGCATTTGTGTGTGTGCTGTGAACGGGTGTATCAACGCAGTAGATTACGCAAAATCCCACCGGCAGAATTAGGACGACACACTGACTGTCTCTCTCACTCACTCTCTTCTTTACCGTCTCCTCCTCCTGAAGATGAATCAATGGAAAACAGACGATACTGTTTTGGTTTGCCGGACTCTAACAGGTCCGGACGATGGGGAGCGAAAAACTTTCGGCCTAAAAGAAAACAACAGAAAAGTCCCGTTAGAGAAATAAAAAAATCACAGTGTAGCCCAGTTCGGTGTCGGTGCTGGGAGCTGAGGTGAGAGCAACCGGTTTTAGCACCTCCAAAACATTCTGAAATGGCATTTCAAACGACGGACCTCTGCAACATGTCTATCCATCCTCCGGTATGCTGTGGCCGGTGTGCGGCGGTGCAGCAGTGTGGCTCCTCTGTTCAGCCCAGCAGCAGCTAGACAACCGCCTCGCCAGGAGGAGACAGTGAAGAAGATAATGACTGAGAGAGTCGATGTGTTGTGCTAATTGATACTTACTTACTTACAGTACTTACTTATTTACTTACTGATAAAACAGTAAATTCATCAAAGCTGGTTTCATCTAAACTGGGTTGAAAAACGATGCAATCTGGTTGCCATGGTAATGAATTACGCCTGACTATTATCCCCACCCCCATTCTCTGTTTGAGAAAGAACGTTAACCAAAAAACAGGAATTAAAACCGTCTGGAGGGGGGCTTTAATGGAGATGTAAAGTTGAGTATCATCTGCATAAGTGAAATGAGAACCTAGTTAACTATTGATTAATGTACCAAGGGGCAACATGTCAGTTGTCAGGGACTGGTGCTACAAAGCTGCAGTGAAGAGTTTTTAGTCTCAATGTAGACAACCCCTTTTTGTGCCTTTCATAGTGCCAGCATATTGCCATCCTAAAAAATATGTTTGCACTGACATCATGTAGGTGTGTTAACAGCATTGGGTGAAATTGATGGCAAGATATCATGAAAAACTCTGGAATACTTATTATCATAATGCTATGCTCACTTACTGAGAACATCTTGTTAGTCACATATTTAATTATATATATATATATATGCACATGTTTATGTACTGTATATATATACATATGTACTGTATATGTATACATATGTATGTATATATATACACCATGTATGTGTGTGTGTGTGTTTATATATATGTATATACACACACACACATACACAGTATATATATATAATATGCTGTATATACATGTGTGTCCGTCTACAAAAAGCATTGACTATCTTTCCCATTATAAATACACCAAAATTATGCAAAAGCACATTTTTCCAAAATAAGCGTTGTAGTATAACCAGGAAGAGACCGTTGTTGATGTGTGAAGTGATTTTGGTATCTCTACAGTGTATAATAGTGAAGTTATTGAATATTTTTCTAGCAACTCTTTTCGGCATTACACTTTGTAGACGGTCCCTGACCACTTGTCTCACAGCCAGCCGCGCATACAGACCATGGATGTATTTGTTACATGTCCAGCTCAGAGGACGGCTGGTTGGCATTAAAATGAGCTTGTAGCTCGTTGTCCACCTTACTACGGTTAGAAAAAGCCCTCGTTAGTGTTTTAACAATATTTCCTTTATGAGTTATTGATCCGGGGAGTTCAAATCTGTCAATATTTTTCCAACTTTAGTGAACTAGTTCAGTTCCTCATTACTCTTCCATGATGCAAACGTGAATAAACTCTTCATCTGTAGAACGATGTTGAATATGTTTACCAGTATTATTTTGGTCTGTGGTACACTCATTCACCAAGGTGTTAATTATCTCCTCATTATTTATGATGATATATACACACACACACACACACACACTTATTTTGTGCAGGGTTATCTTTGCTAATAATTATAAAACTTCCAGTTATATATTTTCCTTGAATATTGTCTGGCATGTATTGGCAGGTATGGTTATTTAGGCTCATCTCTGAGCCAAACGTTGGAGAAGAGCTAACAGGATAACAGACACCTTGTGCTGGTGGGATGATTCATGTTTCAGCAGGACAGTGACAGGAAGCAGGCAGCCAATACAACATTTGAATACCCGCTATGCAACAACATGAAAGTCCTTGATGTTTACAGCCAAACCTCAGATATAGAGTGACAAAACTCCCTAGCTTTCTGTCAGCTTATGTGATGTATATGCAATGGGTTTATCAAAATTATCATTTGAATTGTGCCTGCATGTAAAAAGGATAGAGTGGATCACATTAATGCCTCTTGTACTGTCAGTCCCAGTAGATAAATGAGTGGAGAAACATAAAAAACACAGATGCCTCCACACTGAGTGGTTTGATAAGTTTGAAAATGATCTGAATCAGATGCTGTGGCATTCACACAGCGCTCTCCACCCTCATCAGAGCACCAAGTGAGGAAGAATGCTTTTCCTCCCTCCAGTAGAGTTTCAGAGACTTGGAGAGTCTATAAGGAGCACTGAAGCTGTTATGGAGGGTTGTAGTGGTCCAATATATTATGAATCCTATTGAAAATCATGGGGTGTTTCACAGGTTCAGATGATTATCTGTAAAATATTGATTCTTGGTGTTGTAACATGTTCCTTGAATTCAGTCTGCAACAACACAAACTGTGGTGGATTAAGGAGATTTATTAATATAACAAATTCAAATCATGCAGCCATAGTCTGCCTTTCATCAAGGTTTAGAGTAAGCATTTGTTATAATGCCTTAATTTGAACATTTAGATTGGCTATGTCACTAAAACAAACTAAAATAAAACTTCCTACTGAGAGTTTCCTTTTCCCCCTTTATTTTATTGGCCTCATAGACTGTATAAAAGCTTTCGGAAGAGAAAAAAATGAAGCTCAAAGTGGGCGGCTCCCGGCGTCTGGGGCCATCGCCATGTTAGCAGCGACGACACCAGCTAATCCAAAAATGGGCAAAGCGCGGATGGAGCAGGCTGAATGAAGCCTGGTTGCTGTAATACGCCCACCTAGCTCCAAGCTACCAAGCTAGCTAAGGCTAACAAGCTAGGCTATATCACGGAAGAGAACGGGCTATAAGCACAAGCTACATGCTAATCTGTGTAGCCGGCTAACGTTAACCCTGCACTACATGCAGATGAACGGAACCCGGTCTTACTCCATGCCGCAACGCACGGCCGATACACCGCCAAAAGTCTGCAGACTTTGCCGGTGTGTTCTGAGCGGGTGTTCTGAGGAGCTCTGTGTGCTGCAGCATGATGACGCATTGCTGATGATTATTTTGGGTTCCCTGATACACAACTTACTGCTGATTTCAAACTCTGTTTGGTTGTACTTAACTCCACCCTCTCGTGCCACTTCAGGTTGCGAAAAACGGACAAAATGCCGAACTCAAGGCTTCAAAGCGGCAGTCTACAATCCAATGCGTGCAGTTTATGTTCATTACAGGTTTCATGGGTAGTGTCAAATGAGCAATAGTTTTTTCTTTTTTTTTGCAAAAAAAGGACTTTAAAGAATTTTGCCTGAAAACATAATCATCATCATCATAATCATCATCATCATAATCATCATCATCATAATCATTTCAAGTCATTCAGGAGGAGTTTGAACTGATCCCTTGTCCTGCCTCAGGCTCTTTGTCTTTCTGCCACTAGGCTGTGCTGTGCTTCTGCTGTTCAGTGGGCTTTTACTTCCAATGCACAGAAAACAAACATGCACACACACACACGCACACACACATTTCAAAATCAGTTTTTCGCCAGGGGAGCTGCAGTAGCAGCGGCTAACTCATCCCCTCCTGTGTGTGTGTTTATTTCATCAAAGTGTAAGTGTGATGTGTTTAGCTGGTGGGAGGAGGAGGAGGAGGAGGAAGAGGAAGAGGAGGGGGAGGAGGAGGAGGAGGAGGAGGAGGAGGAGGAGGCGACGGCTCCGGCAGCCGCAGGGACTGAATGTGGACATCAGAGAGAACCAGGGACACTCACCTTCCTCCGGCCAATCACCGGCACTTCTGTCTTTATTTCTTTCTCTATCCAACTGTTTTCCTTTCTCTTCCTGACTTCCATATTACCTTTTTTCTCTCCGTCTCCCACTTTTGCCCTGTGTCTTCTCTCCCTCTCCCTCTCTCTCCGGCAGATATTTTCTATTCTCTTTACTGCTGACATCACAGGAAAATCCAGCTCTGGTGAGTGTCATGTCCGGAGTTGAGTTTGCGTCTCTCTTTCGTGGGCAGAGCAAGATTCGTGTCCCTCAGGCCTGAGAAACCTCAGTTGCAACTTGTGGAGAAAAAAAATCAAAAAGCTGTCAATCTGACAGGAAGACAGTCTGAATTACGTAACAGTCGTCTTTTTGAATTTTGAAGATAAGCTGCAGTATACTAAACAAGTGCGCTCACACATGTGCAACAAAAGAAGAAAGCACACAAGGACATGCAAACACATACAGTTATATAAATGTGTGAAATGGATATACAGTATCTGCACATATGCATACACAGAGGAGCGGTTAGATAAGGTTCACACAGTTCATGTTTATGTGTCCGGGAGAGAAACATTGAGGGCTTAATGGCATCGACAGGATGTGTAGCTGATATGGCATTCACATGCACAAACAGAGGTAGAAATCTATGGAGAGTAAGAATATTATAATGAAAGGTGTTCACAGTGCTAAATGTTTGTGTGAGGAGAAATGCTGATACTGGTATCATATACAGATGGATGACAAATTAAAGGAAAAACAAACAAAAAGTGTTATAGTGATGTGTTGGTCCACCACAAGCCTCCAGAACATCTCCAATGCTCCTTATAGATTCTCCAAGTCTCTGAAACTATACTGGAGGGATGAACAGCATTCTTCCTAAGGATTTCCCCTCATTTGGCGTTTTGATAATGAGGATGGAGAGCGCTGTCTAAAGACCCAGACACACCAACCCGACATCAGAGAACTAGTGGTGATGAAGACAGACTGTTACGTCGCCTCACGTCGCCTTTGTCTTGGCCGACAAGTTGTATTTGAACACACCGCATAGACAGCTGACGGCCAGTTAGTACGTAAGTTCAAAAGGGAAACAGGAAGACCGAGGATGGTGGATATACAAGCCGTTGTTGTGATACGTACATGAAACAAAGCAGTGTATGCCGACCATTTTCACACCACTCTCACTCACCACTTAGCTTCATTCCAGATGTTCATGTCACTGTGAAGATATCCGTGTGTTGGAACGATCAGATGAGACGAAGATGAAACATGAGAAGAGCCTTCTGTGTGTGTCCTCTTGACTTTACTTGTTGGCTTGCTTTCCTCACGTCCGTTTCTCTTCTTGTGCATTAATTTGCTTAAACTGAACAGCCAATCAGAGTGATTTCTCTCACTGACGAGTTCCAGCAACGTTTCAACACACTGAATCATCCGAAAAAACTCCAACACGGGCGGACTAGAGCCGACGGTGCAGGACACACCGCAAAAACTAGGTCGACAGACGCTCACCGACGGCCCCAACGTCTGTCGGCCGACTGTCAGCTCGGTGTGTCAGGGCCATAACACGTCGCTCTAGAATCTCCTATGGGTGTTCAGCTGGGTTTACTGGCGACTGTGAAGGCCACAGCATACGACTCACCATTCAGTGAGCTCTGTATGGTATCTGCATCTGCATTCATTATGTCTCTCCACTAATTTATTCATGTTTTCTCTTTAATTTGTCACTCCACTGTATGTGAAAGAGACAGAGGTAATAATGTTTATTAAATCTAAGCTAAGAAATATGCATAACATATTTAATATTAAAGCAAAGTGATGCATTCTGTACTAATTGATTGGTTTAAAGGTCAGGTCAGGTCAGTCCTGTGTAGTAGGCTACTACTCAGCTTTGTCAAGTTGATGTCATCAGGGTTATCAGATTATCAGATTGATTGTGGAGACAACAACTGTATAACACCTAAGGCCTACATTACAAACTCTGGGCATGGAGTTTGAAAGACATAGGCATGTACAGGGCATTGAGGGTCTAATGAAAATCTGCTACATTGGTAGTATTTTGGGTTTTCAAATTGTGACCCTGTGCCCCCCCCCTCAGATAAAACCGACACCACAGCCCCCACCCAAACACCACCTTCACTCCTCTTGGTAACAAAAATCGCTTCATTTTGCAACTTCAAGTATTTGATATTCCCCTGTGAGCTGCTACCCACTGCTGCAGCTGTAACTGTTGCCTGGACTGGTCAGCGGGCCAAATCAGCAGCCAAACTACAATAAGTAACTTTTAGTTAGGCTCCTGTCCCTTTCATGTCACTCACTATCTTTGCCTCATACCTTTCCCTCCTCGCCCCCCCCCCTTCGGCTGACCGTTTGAACCCGTGCATTTTGAGAAGTGTTTGTTTTTAGAACTAATCTGTCTCTTGTGAGACCCCAACTTGTGTAAAACTAATACTGGAGTGCTACTCTATTAATCACCAAAGCCTATAAAATGTCTAAAATACTGTAAAGTACCCAGCAGGTTACTACGTCAAAACCCAGTTATTGTCAGAAAGTATAGCTGCTCTTGTTTAACTAGCAGTTCAAAAGCCAACAGTATTCAATTGAACCCAGTATTAAATCAATTTATAATTGGGTGCCCCAGTAGCTCACCTGGTAAAGCGGGCGTCCCAAGTACCAAGGCTGAGTCCTTACGGCAGTGGCCCGGGGTTTGAATTCGACCCGTGGCCCTTCGCTGCATGTCCTCTCTCCCCCTTTCACAACTATCACTGTCAAATAAAGGCAAAATGGCCAAAAAAATAATCTTAAAAAAATCAATTTACAATTATTGCAGTATTATATTTTCAATAGGTGATGACTATTAAAAATTACTACAGAGTTCTTGAAAACCAAACAGTTTTACTAATGGTGCATTGAATCAAAAACATATAAACTTATAATAATCGAAACACTTATACTGACTTTATTAATGACGTTTCGTCCACAGACCTTCATAAGGTAACTCTTATAACGTTTGGATATATGGCTCACATACTGTTTGTCTATATGAATTTGACCTGATGAAGATGTGAAGACGAAACATCTTTAAAGGTGCTAAATTTGATATCCAGAGCATTAATATAGCATCAAACAACTATTGTCTATGTAAAGATATAGAGGAGTAATGTCTACCTGAGCAGAGACTGAAGTCACTCTCCCTCTGTGTGTGTTGTAATCTGAGTTTCTCTTTGTCTTGTTGACGTAACCGGGCTGGCCGTGCATGCTTTTAGTACATGTTCGTGATTGTGAGCGTGACTCACTGGCTAGCACTCTGCACTGCGCTCATATGGCGGTTACTGCTGATATCGCCGTCCCGACCGATGCCGTTGATGCGGAAGCGTAGCACCCACCCTCCGGTTCCCCCTCAGGTTAACACTGGTATCTCTGTCAGCACTTTTTCTGTTGTTTGTTCTGTTAGCACCATTAGCACCGTTAGCCCCGTTAGCAGCTAGTCACCAGCTCATCGTCGCCATGTTGAGAGCCGCTGAGATGCAATAGAAATGCTTGCAATCCCGTATTTAGCTCCTTCAATGAAGTGAGTACGAGTGATTAACAGTGTGCAGGATTTCTTCTTCTATTCATATGATATCATCAATAAAATGGAAGAAAGCAGCAAATCCTGATATTTGAGAAACTGAAAAAAAAGAATGTGAAAAAATGACAAATGTTAATTCATTATCAACACGTTTTCATTGATCAGTTTTCTGTTGATCAGCTAGTCAATTAATTGAGTAATTGTTTCAGCACTACTTCGTCTAGAGAAGAGCATCTTATTCTTAATATTCTACCATGGTGGACATTTATCACATTTCAGTTGGTTACATTTTTTGTGGAAGGTACAGAGTATGTTTTGGATTAGTACAGGGAGTAAAGTATTACAATACTCAGTAATGATGACTTGCAGAGGTAAAGTGATCTACTGCGTCCTCAGTGTCACTACAGCTGGCTTTTCTTTTTCTAAAGTACAAATTAACCCTTCACTCCTCTGTTTCTCTTCCCCTTCTTCTCCACCCCTCTCTTCTCTATCTAATAACATTCTCTCACTTTACATCATGACTGAAACAAACTCCTCCTTCCACAGCTTGAGAGATTCACAGACAGAAAGATGAAAGGGAAAGATGACATCATGGTTGGATTTTGCAGTGAAGGCTCATGTGTGAAGGCACTGCAGCAGAATCTCATATACCACAGTGGAAAGCTAAAACACACATAGAGACACACACACACATGCGTGTGCACGAGCTCAGACTAATTCACGCCCCAGTCGTGCTCCCTCACACCATTAAATTCTCACACTCCTTCTGTGTCCCACGCTTCACCTGCATGGGATGGGAAGTGGAAGGCGAGCTGACACCTGCCTCGATTCATCCTCTGCTTTTTTACTCTCCGGTCACCGTGACAGTGAGAGAGAGTGACAAGCAAAGGTCAGAGGGAGGAGGCTGACACATCGAACGGCTGTTGCATTAGTGGCCACTTCAATCCCCATAGAAGTACATTGTGGGTTGTGGTTCATTGTCTCTGTTCATAGAAACTAATGTCTCAAAACTTGCGTCAGTCTGTGGGGAAATCATGCGTTTGGTCGTGTGTGTCTGTCTGTCTGTCCACGGCTAATCTTGCATACCACTGTACAATCAGCCAATCATTATTTTGTGCTCATTTATGACCGTATGCTCAAGGACCTCTCATGGTCACGGTGATTCACACTGTTTGAAAATCCTATTTTATTGAATGTTTTATGCCGTTGTTGACTGCTCACTCCTCACTCCTTGGAGATCTGCACTCTAATGAGTGCACTTTTGTATAACAATTTATAATAACCATCATTTATAAATGGTAAATTTATAGTTAATTAAACTTATTTAATAGTTATTTTAATGTTAGCAAACAAAGAAATGATCATTAATAATGTTTATTAATTATTAGTAGTGCTAAAATGTATGTTATTTAAACATGTTTATATTTTTTGTTGCACACATTATAACATTGTATAAACTATATATACATATATATATTTATAAGTATTTGTTCATTATTAAAATAGTATTTGTAAACCTTAAAATTGTTTGTAAAACATCTACAAACTTTACATAGATAAATATTTGTAGCACCTTGTCAATGGTTAATAATTAGTTTGTAAACTGTCTATAAACATTATTTGAATGCTTTTATAAAGTTGTAACTGATTATAATACCTTATTAAATGGTTGATAAATACTTGTTAAAGTACCTATAAAAATTATTTAGATAGATAGTTAAAGGAACTATTTGTAACTTTCAGAATTGCTTCTTAACAGCGACACCTGTGGCCGTGAAATCAACGAAAGTCAGCGTCGGGCTCGCGCTTGCTCGCTCTAAATAGACCTGAATGAGCATCGCTCAACACAGTGAGGCGACACACGTCAGCTAAAACCACAATATCACTCTATATTTCAGCTGCTTGGCAGTAATGTTAGCTGACCAGACAAAGGTCTCTCCATGAACATGATTTAGATCTGATCCTAGTGTTGGCTTTTCCTGCCTCACCCTCCTGCGCCCGCAGGGAGACACCGGCAACCGGAGCCTCTCCTCCACTGCCTG
>CAKAOI010052652.1:0-19089 GCA_916701655.1 Sebastiscus albofasciatus
TCCGGCTAGCTGAGAAGCTCTCAGCGATGCAGGTAGACCATGGCCTGGTGGCCTGGATTACGGACTACCTCACCAGCAGACCACAGTATGTCAGACTGCAGGGCAGCCTGTCAAATGTGCTGGTGAGCAACACCGGCGCCCCCCAAGGAACTGTGCTGTCACCCTTCCTGTTCACCACCTACACCTCCGACTTCCGCTTCAACTCGGGTACGTGCCACCTGCAGAAGTTCTCCGATGACTCCTCCATCGTCAGCTGCATCACAGATGACAACGAGGAGGAGTACAGAGCCCTGGTGGAGAACTTCATAGGGTGGTGCGATAACAATCACCTCCAGCTCAACATTGGAAAGACCAAGGAGCTGATGGTGGACTTCCGGCGGAGCATCAGGCCCCCAACTCCCATCACCATCCGAGGGGAGGAGGTGGGGATGGTGGACACCTACAAGTTCTTAGGAGTATATATGAACAGTAGACTGGACTGGACTGATAACACCGAGGCCCTCTACAGGAAGAGACAGAGCAAACTGTCCTTCCTGAGGAGGCTGAGGTCTTTTAATGTGTGTAATAGGCTGCTGCAGATGTTTTACCAGTCTGTAGTAGCCAGTGTCCTCTTCTTTGCTGTGGTATGTTGGGGGGGTAACACGAACACAAGGGATGCCAACAGACTAAACAGGCTGGTGAGGAGGGCTGGCTCTGTGGTTGGATCTGAGCTGGACGGTCTGGAGGTGGTGGCCGAGGGGAGGATGAGGAGGAAGCTGGACGCTATCCTGGATAACCCCTCCCACCCCCTTCATGATGAGCTAGTCAAGATGAGGAGCACCTTCAGCCACAGACTCATCTCCCCTCGGCACAACACAAAGCGCCTGGGTCAGTCCTTCATGCTGGTAGCCATCAGGCCCCACAACCAAGGCTGACCCCCATATGAGAACTATTAGGACTTTAAGAAGTTTAAACATGCACTATCTGCCTTTAAACATGCACTATCTACCTTTTAACATGCACTATCTGGCGCACTTTACACTCACTTTACATCATACATCCTATACCACTTTATTGCTGACTGCATATATGTACATATTACATTTATTTATTTATTTATTGCACATTCTACATGTATTTATTGACGGACTGTACACACTTTGTTCACCCATTCACTCTGTATCTTTTATATCTCTATTATTTTTTTATAATTTTTGTATACCTTGATCTCTCCTGTGTTTCACTCTGTTTGCTGATGTTGCTGCTTTGACACCTGAATTTCCCTCCGGGGATTAATAAAGGTTCATCTTATCTTATCTTATCTTATCTTATTCTTATACCCAAAATCAAATGCATCGGCAGGTATCAGCATCATTGTTACATTCTGACTTTCTACAGTGAATAAAAGATACTAGGAGATATTGGTTTGGGGGTACTCCTCCCCTGAGAAAAAAATTAAGGTTTTTGATTGAGAAGATAAAATTCTGCAATTTAACATAATTTTTGACCATCATGATAATGCCCAAAAAGCATAAAGAGAAAACTTGTTCAAGTTCAATTATTATTTTATTATTTACAAATTTCACAGCCTTCGTCTGAACATTTAATTCTTCTGGAAATATTTGCCCTGTAAAATCATATTCTGTAAATCAATAGAACAGAATCACAAAACTTTAAAATAATGTATCATTAATTATATTTGTTCACAAATAAAAAAAAAGTATGAAGAACGGTTCACTGATTATTTTACAAAAAGTAGGTGAACATTGTATTGATAAATTACAGCGCCCTCGTTCTCACTTCCCCAACGCCGTGCCGTGCGTTGGCTCATCCAGATTTATCATTTCAAGCCCCAATATTTCTATAATATCAAATGATATCCATACAGGGACTGAGAATATAAGTGGAAGGGTTTATTGATTTTATAGGGAATTAACAGCCTACTTCACACCCTTTTATATAATATGATATAATAAGAGGATAATATAATAATAATAATAAATATATATATATATATATATATATATATATATAAGAAGAATCAGAAAATGTTTTAAATATTAATAAATATTAATTGACCTTTCTGTCATCTGGGTTGTATTTATACCTAATGATTTAATACATCTTTAACTTAGTTTTAATTGATCATATCATATAGTAAGATACATTCTGTTCTGATTCTTGATCTGATTATAATACAGTCTGTTTCTCCTGTAATATTAATATTATAGGGACCGTCGGTCTGTGCATCCTGTCCAGAGGTTCTTCAGAATATGACCCACTCAGAGACACCAGTACCACCACACCCAGCACGCTGGATCAGAGACGATGTGAGTTTCAGACCTGAGTGAACACATGCTATTTGATGTCTGCCTCTAACCAAGTATTGAAACATCCTGAAAGCACACCGCTTCTCTCAGCTCTCTGCCTCACTTATTAAGAGTTTCAAAAGTCCATCATTAAACCAGAGTCCTACCTGAGGTCCAGAGCAACACAATCAGCACGCTGTGATCCATGTCCACTCAATGTGCCTGTCAATGTGTCTTCTTCATCTGCTCTCTGTCTCTTTATCAGACCAACAGTCAGGCCCAGCCCTCCGAGGCATTTTTTCTTTTTTTTTTCTTTTTAAATATTCAATTTTCAGTGTAATTTGGGCTGTTTTCTCTCAGAACATGAGATATCTTATTTTGAGGCATCTATGTGGTGAAATATGTAAATTCAAATAAAACACAATATTAACACTTACTTTACACAAAGATGTGCTGAGTGATGTTTATCAGAGTGATGTTTATCTTTATTCATGTGTTGAGTAACACCACGAGTGGTTAGAGGTCAGGGTTAAAAACTGCAAAACTCTGCCAGTGAGGCTGTTGTAGCATTATTGCATGGAGCAGATTAATAATCAATCATTAATTCATATCAAATTCTGATTAATTAATCTATGATGAATAACCCAAAATTATGAATCATAAAACCATGAATTGTATATTAATAATATAATAATATCACACACAATTAGTTTTAACCTCAGAATTCTACCACGTGACACACAATTTTGTAAAAACAAGGAAAACTTCAAAATTTGATATGAATCAATTGAGTGTCTCAGGGTTGCACAGAGTTCTTGGGCATAGGGAAAAGTGATTTGAATTGTTTTATACACATACCCACCCACACACACACACACACACACATATACACACACACACACACACACACAAATCAAGTAACCAAGTTCTTCATAAAATTAAATGTTTATCTCATTAAGTACATGACTAAACTACTGACAGAATAACTGAATAAATGATTAATCAAAAGGAAAAAGGGAATAGAATAATTAAAGGATAATTGAAGGAATACAGTGAATACAACGAAAAACCTTAATGATAGAAACGAATCAGATGTGACCAGGTCAATTCAGTGACTGATATCTCTCTGATTGAATTTGACGATTGCCTATTAATTCAATTTACTTTAGGTATTAATGCACTGTTCGGCAGTTGAGCGTTAATGAAGCACCAGGGAAGATTGTGAATTTAGGTTTAGACCTTATTGATGGATTTCCTAATTATTGTTGTATCTAATATCTACTATCAGTTTCTTATACAAACCTTATTTATTAATTGACTCAATTTGTTTAGTAGCCTAATCATCAAACTCTTTCACATCTGAAAATGTATTTATATCACCAAACAGGACAGAGCAGCAGTGAGAGAGTTGATCTGGCATGCAGAATTCAGAGTTCTTTTAACCGTCGTTGGAACCTGTTGAAGAAGCATGTTGTGAGGCGTTGGGCCTCCGGTCCTAATGATGGGTGGCAGTCCGTCCTGTCCCATGCTGGGTTCTTTCCACCTGAACTTAAAGTTTAGATTCTGTATTTAAATATCTTTCTACTAATATTAATTCTTCCCTATTTGACATCTGGACTACATCTTCTGCAGAACGGTACCAAACACCGATATGATATAAACCACTGAATAAAACCTGATCAATTGAATTAAAATGAATTCCAATTACACAACATAGAAGAATCTTGTTGTCATAACATGTAGGTATACAAACACTACAACAGACAGCCCTATATACTGTATGTGGATATATTTGTGTGCTTATTACACTGTAAATGAAGGGATATAATATAAAGATGTTCTGGCAGATGTACAAATGTGACCTGCTCCATCATTTTGAGTCACTTTGACTCACTGAGTTTTCTGTCTGGCTGTAAAGAGGAAAGTCTCAGCTTTATGGCAATACCAAGATTATCTTTCTACGCCAAATATTCAATGAGATGTGCTCTTTCAAAGTTTGACTGTCATTAAATGTTACTTTTTTTTTTATTATTTATTTTTTGGGGGCATTTTTTTTAAGCATTTATTGACAGTGGATAGAGTCTTGGAAAGGGGGAGAGAGAGAGAGTGGATGCGGAAAGGGCCACAGGTCGGATTATGAACCCAGGCCACCGCGGTCAGGACTGAAGCCTGTTACATGTCGCTCTACCAACTGAGCTAACCAGGCATCCCATTAAATGTTACTTTTGAGCAAAAGGACATTAAAGATATTGATTCATATTCAGCCATTTTTCACATGGATTAAAACACATTTATTGAGACTCAAGTCTAAATGAACACAATATGTTTTGGTCAAAAGTGACACCCAACATTTTATAATGTAGCCTACACATACCTTCATGCCTACATGTGCACGTAGCCACATGCATGTGATGACCACAAGCAGTACAGTAGATAGGGCTAGAAGTCCATGTAGATAAGAATCCAAAATGTATGGAATAAAATTTATCAAATATAAAAAATATACTGTACATATGATATAATATATAATATATATGTATTTTAATATGATAATAATTTAATTATAATTATATGAAGAATACATAATTAAATATGGAGCCACGTGCACACATGTACATGCACAAACTTACAAATCCGTATCCAAACAATAAAAAAACATACTAGAAAATTGATAGAATATGAACAAATATTATGTACATATTATGTATGTTCAATATTATATAATATAATATAAATATAAATATAATAGAAAGACTATGAAATGTGGTGCCTGCGCTTGTTCTGCTGGCTTCTCCTGCAGCTCACTGTATCCTTTTACAGGGTCATATGGGAGCTTCCTGGATTATGTTCAGATACAGTACTTCTTTGAATGAATTAAACACTACACAATATTTCCTCTTTAATGTTAATAATTTCTAGGAGACAGACACCTGAGAGACAGACACACACAGGCACCTGAGAGACAGACACAGATACCTGAGAGACACACCTGAGACGGACAGACACCTGAGTATACACACTGACACACACATTATCAGTTGCTATTAATGCTTCTTAGCCTGCTCTATAGTGATTTTAAAAGTCTTTAAAACGAACATATAAAACAAGGATAGCATATCTTAACTATTAGAACTTACCATTAGTCATTTCTTTCATTTGGTTGCGTCTTCTCTCCATCTCCTCCGGTGTAGCGAGTTGGTAGAGAGCGGTGCTGTTTTACAGTTTGCAGCTACACTCCGGGTGATCTCAGTGTCTTTAACACTGTCCTGATTATTAAGGTCAACTATTATGCAAAATGCACTTTTCCATGTCTTTTAAACATCAATATCTGTCCTCAGTGTGTCTACAGGTCACCATAGTATCATAAAAGACCATCCTCTCTTTTTTCCTGCTCCATCTGTCTGAAAATGGGTGTGGAAATACAACACAACACATTTCTGTTTCACAGTCAAACTTTATTTGAGTAGACAGATGACAATATTAATTATTCACAGCATTTTTAATCATCCCACCTGCAGTTATGTTGACATGGTACACGAAAACCTGGAGTCTTGACTGCACATGTTGATCATTTGTCGCCGATTTCTGATCAGATTCCTCCGGTAACGTGCGCTGGGTGAAGTTTCTGGTTTCTAAACTTTAAAGTAGTTTATAAACTCTTCCTAGCTGCTTCTCTCTCCCTGCAGTCAGAGCTACAGTCAGACCTACAGGTAGCTCCCTCTCTCCGTGAGCGCTGAGCTGTTCCGGGGGAGAGGGAGAGAGTGACGCTGTGTTGAGGATGTTTGATTGACAGGAAACGCTGACCAATCAGAGCAGAGTGGGAGGAGACAGGCTGTGAATCAGGGTCTGTCAAACAGAGCCTCTGAGCTGGTATATTCAGGCTGACAGTATGAGAAGAATAAGGTTTTTTTTTAATATTACAGCATGTAAACATGTTCTAGTACAACATTAAAATACATCTATGAACCTGGAAATGAGCATAATATGAGACCTTTAAATAACTATAATCAGAGACATTGTGTGCCATCATCGGCTCAGCCATGAGTGGAATATCTTCCTCCTCACCTTCCTCCATCTCACTTTCTCCGTCATGATCAGCGGATTGAGAGCTAGCCTAGCGTTAGCCGGGCCATCCGACCCGACTCGACACACCTGGTGTCCTCATCACCCGGTATTCTCATCACCCGGTATCCTCATCACCCGGTGTCCTTATCACCCGGTATTCTCATCACCCGGTATCCTCATCACCCGGTATCCTCATCACCCGGTGTCCTCATCACCCGGTATCCTTATCACCCGGTATTCTCATCACCCGGTGTCCTTATCACCCGGTATTCTCATCACCCGGTATTCTCATCACCCGGTATCCTCATCACCTGGTGTCCTCATCACCCGGTGTCACCCGGTGTCCTCATCACCTGGTGTCCTCATCACCAGGTATCCTCATCACCTGGTGTCACCCGGTGTCCTCATCACGTCCTCAAGCCAGCTACCTCCACTGTCAATCAACTCTATTGAGCCGAGTCAAACAGTGGACTTCCGGGTAAAATTTTCCGCCAACGTTACGTTTAACAGCTTCAGAACTAGACTTATCATTTGAATTTTACATCGATTCTTACTTTCTATTAAAGCTGAGACTTTATTTATTCAGAAACGTATAAAGAAACAAAACAGCCCAAAACACACTTTTTCATGAAAAAACGTGTTTTTACAAGAATGCGCTGGGCGTTTTCCAACTCATTTTGATAAAGCAGGTCACATATGGCTGTGTCATCAACATACATTTGGCAGCAAACCCCAGGAGAACTCTCAGGTAGGTCGTTGATATACATGCTAAGTAGTAAAGGACCTAGAACCTACCCTGGGTTATCCCAGGGGTGGACTTTTCTCTATTGACTCTCACATATTGTACTCTTCCTCTGAGGTACAACTCAAACAATTGTGAGGTGAATTGACATTTGGGAAGTTTGGATATCAACTCACTAGCGAACCGTATCGCAAAAACTGCTCCTACAGCAGGCCTTTATCCTTTATAGCCTTTATTTTCGTTTTAAATTAGATGGCAGTTTGCAGTCTCGGTAGAATGTTTGGGTCTGAATCCACATTATTGCTGATGCAGTGACTGATTTGTTATTGGCTCAAGTAGTTGGGTTCTGTATTTCTTTATCAATACAGAATCAAGTTTGAGGTCTTTGGCCTTTGAGTTGCTGAAGTGACTTTTGCTTACTTCCACCTCTTTGATGTAAAATTGATTTTGAGTGTTCCCGTCCACCATGTTGGGTGTCAGTTCTCCTGGTTTAAATATTCTTTGCAAGTTCCTTTACTGACTCTACAAAAAAATGTTGAATTCATTTGCAATTGTTGCATTACCAGGGATAGGTTCGTTGTTTATTCTTAGTTCCTTTATTCTCTGATACTTATGGGTGTTTGACTTGGTTAAACAATTGATGTGCTTAGCCTCTTCAATATGTTTTGCAAGGTATTCTTTTCTTTGACCTGTGTAAATGACATGACCAGTATCGGTATTTGTACCTAGACCGTTTGAGGGCAAAGTCACATTTTTTCATTAATTGCCCGATATCTGGACCAAACCATGGAAGTGAGCTTCTTTTAGGCTTGCTCTTCCATGTGTTAGTGTAACTGTCAATTAAACCATCAATAGCTGTCATTAAATTATCACAGCATGTGTTTCTGTTACTGTATCCCAATTCATTTGCATTAGTTCTCTTTCATAGTCTGCTATGCATGCACTTCAGGCCACAACACATTTGGCCTTATGCTTTATTAGTTGACCTCCAAAACATCTGAAACATACCGTACATAATATAAACAGTGACATAAGAGTATTAAGCCTGGGTAACATCAACTTCTTTGATTTTGAGTAAGTGAAGAATGTCAGCCTCAGTTAGCTTCATCTTCAGAGTATGAAGGGTCGTCCTTTTGAAACTTGAGAGTTGAGACTTATCAGCTCTGCTCTTTAGTCACATGTGCGGTTTCCTCTTCATCTTTTAATCAGGCTTCGTGCAGTATCTCTCTTAATGCCAGTTCCTAGGATTTGCTAACAGGAAGCTATCAGTGATAATCATTTACTGACATCCTGTACCCTGGTGATGTTTTTAACATCAGTTAAATGTCAGACTGAAAATGTTTTACTACCAAAAATAGTCCTGTGACAAGTGTTCCAATTAGGGCTGTAGTCAACATTTGAGATCAATCTTACTTTTTCAATTCTTACAGGGACCCATGATGAAACTCTGACCGTCATCAGACTGAGGGCAGAGAATGACACCCTGTTTTCAGGAAGGTGGCACACAGCCAAAAAGGCCTGAGAGTGAGTTAGTGAATTTCTATGTAGTGCATGATACTGCAATCTGTAACTGTTGTTCCTTTCATTGCAACCTCAAGATGCATTTTACATCATCATGTTGACGGGGCCTTTTTTTTGGATTAAGATATGATCTATAGCATTCATGTATTGGTATTTTAATGATTTCTCCTGAACTTGCCATAACAATTGTTATTTACATGTGAGCTGACACTTGTGGTTGTGGACCTAACTACTTGCTGACACATGAGTTAACCAGTAACATATTTTGTGTCACTCAGGGGAATTCTTCAGATGATGGGCCTTTCCAGTGTCACCCCCACACAAGTGGCAAAAAAGTGGGATAATCTAAAGCGAAAATACGAGGTGTGGTTTAAAGTGTATTTGTAGGCTAAGTGCTCAGTGGTGTGTGACATGTTCTCTTGCATTCATGTTTGTCTGTGAATCCAATTGTTGTGTCTGGTCAGTCTATATTGGATAACTTTCACTCTTGCTTGTGTTTCTGTAGGAGTTGAGATGCCCTGCTACTGGGACAGGGACCGACAGAGGAGAGGCCACAGCAGACACATGGCCATATTTTTCTGCCATGCATGAGACCATCGGTGGGAGGCCATCTGTAGATCCTCCCACCCTGATGGACTCAGGACTCTGGAATATTTGCGGGAAGGAGCAGGAGGTATGTTATGGATTATGTGAGAGTGTAAGTAGATGGAAAAGAAATTGCTCAAGTCTCTCATACTCGTTTTTTAGGCATTTTAGTTGATGGAAAATTAAATTGGAAAAAACATATACATTTTATTTGTAATAAAACTGTGAAGTCACTATGAATCATCAGCAAACTAAAAAGTTTCATAAATGTTTCTTGTTTATTAACCTTATATTATTCCATGATTTATCCCTATCTGATTTATGGTAATATTGTTTGGGCAAATACATACCCCTCCAATCTTCATAAACTTTATTTGTTGCAAAAACGATTTGTAAGTCTGGCAACTCTGTCAAACTCTAAGGAGGCCTCTGCTCCACTATTCAGGAAACTGAACATTCTTTCAGTTTATGACATAAATATTCATCAGATATGTGTGTTTATGCATAAATATATGTTCTTGCCTTCTTCTTTAATCATCTTCACTTGCCTTTTAACAAAACAGAACATGGTCAGTACTCCCTCAGATATCGTGGTGTACAAATATGGAACACCAAAATACATGTTATCAAGAGTTTGTTATCCTTAGAACATTTTAAAAGGAATTATCATCACATTTAATTAATGATGTCTAATTATCTAATGATATGTTTAGATATTTTTTCTTTTCTTCTGTACTGTTTTTGTTTGTATGTCATTGTTTTTATTGGATTGTTTTCCACTGTTTGGTTCGTTTTTTCTGCACATTTTGTGTACTTCTTGTGGTTGTTTAACTTTTGTCGTATTTTTAAAATTATGTTAGTTTAGATCTTTCTTCCTTTTTTGTTATTTTTAGTCTTTTGTATAAGCCTGTGGCTTCTTGACCTCTCCTGACACATTTCTTGTTTTTTTTTCATTGACTGGATTTTGTGCAGTTTTATATATGTGCAAATAAATAAATAAATAAAATCTGGAACTCAGTCCCGTTTCATTAAAATTTCATGAAAGTAAATTCCTTTTTTTTAAGTAACAAAAATACTGTATACAGATTAATACCAATCATATTCTTTAAATGAAGCATTATTCTGAAGAAAAAAAAATAAGTATGTTGCAAATATCCAACTGAGTAGAGATTGTCAACTGTGAGTGTATTGTAGCAGCACGCTTCAAGTGTCTACCCAAACTAGCCTAATGTTCCAGAATGTGACATCATTAAAAGATTAATGACATCACTGTAATGCATAAAAGAATATGTATGAACATTCTAAATGACATATGGAAAACTAAATTTAAAATTGTTTTTAAAATTCTTCATCCAGTAGTAAAGATTTTTATCATAGTTAGAAATCTGGAACTCAGTCCAGTTTTATTAAAATTTTATAACAATATATATTTTTTTAAGTTAAAAACATACACAGATTACAGCCGCAAAAGGCAGTTCGCGGGTTCAAGCATTTTTTTGCTCAACAGTGGGAAGCAGCTGAATTGCCAAAGTCAAAGCCACGAGGAGCAGGGATTGGGTTTTGGGCTTCACAAAGCAGAGCAAAGTAAATTTCACCTGGTTTAATACTGTATAAAGAAGGAGTGAGACCAATCACTCTCTTGTTTCATCATTACAATGTATGCAGCCTTTCTGTACGTGTACACTCAAAGTCCTGCCAGTCATATTTCTTGGCATTTTGGAGACGTTTCAACAGGTTAATTAAAAATACCCATCAAGTTTGGTGATGCTGGGATGAACACCCATTGAGTTGTGGCGAAATTTGGAACTGGTGACGCCCCCTATGGAGTAATTTCTAAATAATTTTACACACGGGGTTCAAAATTGTTATAAAACGTATCCTGTGAGTTTGGTAATACCCTGAAGTTCACAGGAAACTTTCAGGGGATGTTTCAGGTACTCCTCTAAACATATTTTGCAAGTTTTGAGAGGATGGGCCCAACAGTTGTGGAATATTAGGTCTATTGACGTGCTAAGTTATGCCCTTTTAAAGTACATTGGTCAATATATTCAAAACACAATAACATATCAACAAGCTTTTGATAACTTTGGATAAGCTTGGTCCAATAATGATTCACAGATATTTTGGTATCAATCTGACATAGAGTTTGGAGAAGATGTCAAAAATGTGTTTTTCAAAAAAATCTAAATGGTGGAAAATGTAGTTATAAAAAGCAAGGGCCTCTTGAGGCTTTTTTGTAGAGCACATTCAGCAGCACATGTGTCAAATTTCAAGTCAATCAGACTTATGGTGTGAGGGGGCTGAACTTGAATATGTTGCAGCGCCACCATGTGGCCAATTGGGATCATATTTTATGTGAAGCATTATGACATCATGTACAGTTAGTAACTCGTTCCCTCAAGTTAGTAACTCCAGGGAACGAGTTACTTCATAGAGCACTTCTTCCAATCATTCCTGACAGTCCACGCATTGCTGATGTACGGAGCCCCCCTAGATGATGTACTTCAGTAAAGTGTGAAAGATATTGACAGATTCAAACTTCCTGGATCAATAACTCATAACAGAAACGTTGTTATTACACCAACGAGGGCTCTTTCTAACTGTAGTGAGGTAGACAACGAGCTACAACCTCATTTTAATCAACACAAAACACAACATTGGACTCTATGTGCAGCCGGCCGTGAGATGAGTGGTCAGGGACTGTCTACAAATCTACTACTACTACTGATCTAGTTCTATGAGGAGGCTTCTCTAGCTGACGTGGCTCTATGGAGGAGAGCTCAGCACGTCACTGACTGGATGCTCCTCTTCAGAGGCCTGGACGGAGGTAGAGACAGAGATCAGAGGAGGAGAGGAGCAGCAGCACACAGCCTCATCACATCAGCGGTTTCGCTCCGATCACTAGTTTATAGCCTACATTTTTTCCCTTTTCCTTCATTTGATCTGCATTTTTTTTACACAAAAAACAGCACCGATATTAAACATTTTCACCGTACAAACCCAGCCTGACCCAGCCTGCATCCCTCCTCCCTCCTCCTGCTGCTCCATCCTGCCCGGTGTGTGTTGGATGTGTCGGCCGACTGCAGCGATGCTCGCGCTGCTGAGCGCCTGGCTGTGCGCTACGCGTCTGTGCGCGGCGGGGAGAAGCCAGCAGCTCAACTACCGACCGCTCATCGGTAAGATTCAGCCCTGTCGGTCACACTCTGACCGTTCATCGGTAAGATCCAGCCCTGTCGGTCTCATCGGTAAGATCCAGCCCTGTCGATCCACTCTGAGACCGACAGCCCGATTATAACATGATGTAATCTAATGGAGAGTGTTCGAGAAAAGGTGCGTGTGTTCACAGAGAGCGTGTGTGTGCATGTCCTATGTGAGTGTCTATAATGTCAGAATATATACCAGTAAGTCTTCTGGAGGTTTTCAACCTGACACCCTACATCAACATAGGATCACTATATTAATGTAGGGTGGAGGGAATGATTTAAAAGAGCAGCAAATAAGCAATGCGTGAGATCTAATGGTATTTGTATGAATTGGCGTGGGTCCCTTAAATATGTATTTGTTAAAAAAAAAAAAGTATCATTGTTTTGGAATTATGAGTTAAGAGTAGCAGTAGGTTCCCTCTTGAGCTATGACACAATGTTCAGGTAAAATGGGCCGATGTAAAAAGAGAGCATGAAACAGTCATTTCAGATGAAATCATTTTAATTTTAAAGGGACTGTTTGTAAGAATCAGAAATGTCTCGTTAACAGCTTCACCTGTGTCCGTTAAGTCAACTAAAGTCAGCGTCCTGTTGCTCGCGCTTGTGCTCGCTCTACATAGACATGAAGGAGCATCGCTCAACACAGTGAGGAGACACACGTCAGCTAAAAGCACAATATCACTCGATGTTTCAGCTGCTTGGCAGTAATGTTAGCTGACCAGACCAAGGTCTCTCCATGAATCAATGCTGATCCTAGTGTTGGCTTTTCCTGCCTCAGCCTGCCGACCGCGGCCGGAGGGAACGGGGGAGACGCCGGAGTTTTGGTCGGAGACGATAACGTCTCTCTCTGCGGAGCCCCGTCACTTCACAAGACACGGGAAACCTCTGTTGGTCTGGAGGAGCTGCAGCAGTTATTTCTGACCAAACGTCCACTGAACATTCACTAGATATTCTCAGAGCTAAACTAACTCCTCTGCAGTGTGGAGTGAGCAGCATGCACGTGAGAGTGGAGCAAAAGAGCAAGCGAGAAGGAGTGCGTTGTGTGAGTGAAGGCAGGCAGAGGAGCAGAGGAGCAGAGTACAGCAGAGACTCCGGCCCTGGAGACCAAAGCTACGGTCTCCCCCGCGTCCTCCGACCGCGGCCAACACTGTTTAACAGACGGGCTTCACTAGATACAACCAAGAGGTTTTGGTGAAGCACTGGAGTTTGTGTTGGAGTCTGAGTCTGAACAGCGTAGACACACGCAAACGACCATGAGACACCAACCCGGATTGATTTATACGTGGAAGAAGTTACAAACAGTCCCTTTAACACTAACTATTGTCTTTGGTGTGCCATAGTAACAACACAATAAATACATGTGATAAAAAGTTGAACAAACATTTCATAACTGATTATGTTGTATGGATGTGTGTTTCTGCACATTAGTGTCTTTATGTCTGATTTGTGTGTGTGTGTGTGTGTGTGTGTGTGTGTACGCGTGTGTGTCTCTGTTGGACGGTGTCTAGCTGTGTGTGTAGGTGCATGCTTGTGTCATAAAATTGTCGTAAACATAAACGTTATCAGAATCATCATATCCATACATGTACATACATGAAATCAGACCTCTGCATTAACCATCCTTAGCATTTAAGGGCAGTGGGCTGCAGTGAAGCGCTCGTGGAAAATTAGAACATCTTCAACAAAAAATCAAAACACCAAAATGCATTTTGGTCAGGTCTCGTCCTGCGTTCCCTTCAAACACTGTCTGCAACTCATAATATATATATATAAAAAAAAGATTGTTAAGATTTTGCTCTGATACCTATCTATCTAGACCTATGAACTGGTTTTTCATCCTCGATTTCTGTCACCTCTGTGTAAAAGTGTGTGTATATGTTGCCCATTTTAACTGAAAACCATGGCCCAATTTAGCTTGCATGGTTGAGATAACTGAGTCAGTACCTAAAATGACTTTTGTCACTAAAGTCTAAATTTGCTTTTTTTGAAAGAGCCTGTCAAAACATTGGTCATATACATTTTGCTTTGTTTACTTCTAGTTGCTTTATCATCTTTATTAGTGATGAGTGACATTTGCTATGTCATGCTCACATACCATACAACTTCTCTGACAGGCTTCATGTAACACTATGCCCTGCCCATATTAGCAACCACAGACCAATCAAAGCTATTGGTACATGTCAACTAGTGTTGTAGCAACAATGTAAGATCAGCTGTGGATGCTCCAACCTTATATTGCCTATTTTACCTGACTCCACCCTATGTATGTGTTGCACAGAAACTTTACTGAAATCTACTCCGTCACTAAATGCGTGAATTACCATTTACATCCAAATTTTGTAGACTAGTTCATATCGCCATTCACTAAAAGGATATGCTACTGTTTCAACAAAAATAAATGCCCCAAAATCATATGTGACTTACAAATATTTTTTTATTGCGCGGTGCTGATATTTGAGCAAGAGGGAAGCAGAAGAAGAGATGAATACAGTGTTGAAGTATCAGCCGGTATCACCAGTCTCTTGCTCTATTTATTTATTTACTTCTTTAATAGATTGATGGTAACTGACTTGTTGTAAAGTGAATGCAATGGAACACGGGAGGAAGAACGTGACAGCTAGTGGCTGAAGGTTATTAATAGCACCTTTAAAACTACGCAATTTCACATCATTTTGGACCATTATTATTACTATTCATAATGGCCAAAAAGCCTAAAGACAAAACTTGATATAATTAAACAATTGTTAGGCTACATATTACAGCCTTTAAAATGTTTGCCCTGTCAAACTTTTAAATATTGTTTCATTAATATATATACAAATATATGTTTTCACAAAAAGAACACAAACATTACATTGATGAATTACATCACCCTTGTTCTCACCCACACGTAGAAGTGTCGGTACTGCGTACCAGTGAAAATGTGACCCCAATGTACTTGTTTAATAAATGAGGCAAATATACACAAAACTCACTAAACTGTTGAAAAACATAAATGTATTTTAATATTTTTAATTTAAAAATATATTCACAAAACTCTAAAATAAAACCAAAAGATTATAGCTACAGTGGGGTTACATTTTCTGACGACAACAACCAGAAATGGTGACCTTATGTGTTGATGGCGGTCACAGATTTCGGTGTAACACCGGTAAGTGGATGAATGAATGGATGATGATATGAATGAATGAAAAGCTGCTCTAGGCCGCCTTTCTTGTCTTCCTTTCATACACTGATGGAAAAGGCTGCCATGCAAGGTGCTAAACTGCTCATCAGGTGAGGCAATTTGGCCTTCAGACAAAGCATAAGAATTAGAGCATTATACATATTATATTGGTATTGTCTTACTGTTTATACATTTCATTGTTGTTCTCTTAATACTTCCACCATATATATAATCTCCTCCCCCGTGTTAGCGTGGGTTTTCTCCAGGTTCTCAGGTTTCCTCCCACAGTCCAAAGACATGCAGGTTAGGTTCATTGTTGACTCTAAATGTCCCGTAGGTGTGAATGTGAGCGTGGATGGTTGTCTGTCTCTATGTGTCAGCCCTGTGATAGTCTGGATGGATAGATATATATACAGTATATATCATATTTTCATATTGCGGGGGGGTGTCTTGGGGTCCTCCCCCAGGAAATGTTGAGCATCAAACACATTTCCTGCATTCTGGTGGATTTGTATGCATAAATAAATGGTAGAAATGTCTTTAGGGAAGTAACCTCTTTAAATGTGCTCGTTGCACCAACGTCAATGCTACATTGAACCCCCCTGGATTTGTAAACCCCTGGAATAGCTCATATGTGTTTCAGCAAAATGTCTGCTCATGTTCAAAACTTTCTGCACTTTCAAAACATTTCCCACACATAGTTGAAGTGTGATATTTTGAGCAAAATGTAATATTACGGGAATAAAGTCAAAATAATTGAAGTGTAAATGTTGAGAGAAAAAGTATTACGAGAATAAATTTGTAATTTAATGAGAATAAAGTCATATATTTCAAGTATAAAGTTGTAAATTAATGAGAATAAAGTCATAGTTTTTTTTAATTAAAGAGTCGTAATATTACAAGAATAAAGTCATCATTTAATGATAATAAAGTCATTATGTTTAAAGAAAAAAGGTGAAAACACTACCCACATGAATCATGTAGATCCTTTACATGCCTGCTATACAGTTTGTGTTATGCTCTCTGTCTTCTTTCCTCCCTAGGTGTGTTGGCGCAGGAAAACCTTCCAGGAGACCAGTTTGCTCGCGGCTCCTCATACATCGCTGCCTCCTATGTGAAATACCTGGAAGGAGCCGGGGCTAGGGTGGTACCCATCAGGTACAACATCATTCACATGTGACATCTCTCATGCCTATTAGGTGGAGTATTCCCAATGGATTAAAGGGGGCCTGGGATAACTTTATGCTGTTGACCCGTCTATCTATTTTAGATATGTATGTATGCTGGCGGGCTACACGGTGGGGCAGTGGTTAGCACTGTCGCCTCATAGCAAGAGGGTTGCAGGTTGGAATCCGGCTTGGGGCCCTTCTGTGTGGAGTTTGCATGTGATTGTGTGTTAGCGTGGCTTCCTACCGCAGTCCAAAGCAATGTTAGGTTCATTGTTGACCATGTTGGCCCTGTTCAGACCTGAGGCCTGTACTATGAAGCGAGCTCAACATACCCATTCTCAATGCGTCTTGAGATTTGTGATCGGATCGCTGAGGATGCATGTTAATACATGGGTCACATATGGCCACATTCTTTTAGCAGTGTGTACGAGAATGTGTCCTGGGCCACATTAAGGACCGCCTACTCATCTGATGCCCCGCTGGGGTCTCTCAGACTAGGCACGCCAATGCATTATTACCATACTGTCTGTGATGTGTCGGTGTTTTTGTTCCGCTGCTTTGCGCGGAGCTGACTGAGTTATCAGTGGAAGAGCAGCAGTGTTTTCTTTTTGTAGCCTGTTAACTGTTTAACCAATGCTAGTTTAGCAAACAGCCTGCAGTCTGTTTAGAGGCTCAGGAACCATCTCTACTGGCACAATATCTTTATATTATTCATTCATTATTAGCGTTATATATTAGATTATTAGATATCCTCTTTGTGAATTCATTATTTAATAACCCAGATGATTATGACTATGGTGTCATTGGTTGTTATTTATTAGGCTAAATGTTTGAGGGAGAATGATGTAACTCATATCAAACTCGACGTTCAGGAATGATCAGCCTCATGTGACTGAATGGAAATGAGGATAAATGATGTAAAAGAGGTTTGTTGCTGACAGACAGACTCTCCTTCTCTCTCTGACTTTAATAGTATCATTAATAAAAGTTAATGGGGGAAATAACAGATCATGAAAAGAAAACTCTTTCTATTAAATGTAAAAAGTTCTTTATGGTCTATTCGTTGTGAGGTCTTATGAAGCTCTTTCAGTGACAGACTGCTTCAGCCGCAGTGTGTGAAGGAGAGATACTGCAGAGCCCTGTACTACCAAGCAGGATTTGTGGTTATCGAGATAACTTCAGGGTTAACCCTTCAAGGTTTTCAGTCCTACGAAGGTGGATCACTTCTTATCGAGGTAGATCTCCATGGTAACTGATGCTGAACAGCTAACCTGCTCCGGAGCAGGTTATGTTCCAGATAAGAGATCAACTCGTATAAAAGCACCGTCTATTGACCAATCAGAGCATAGTGCGGTGATCGTATGATAATATTACACACATATGAAGAAGTTACAGTCATACTCCAGACTGAAAACAACACAGTTTAAACTGACAGATGCAGGAATGACAGCTGGATTTATGGGTGTCCTTTAGTGGGTGTTTACCGCTTTGAATTATATTTTTATATAACATTTTTTTACTTGGTCTTGAGTCCGTTTCACACCACCGGAGACGGGGACGCAGCTGAAAGAAGATTGAAATAGTCATACACACCATGTTTTTGATAAAGGGTGTAATGAAGTGTAGTCCATTCAGTCATAACACATTTAAAAGCTATTTATATTTCGATGACTATGTCTGACTTTTGAGTGTTCTGTTAATTAATAAGTCTGTTAATTTACACATTCACACATCGGGAGTTTTTTCTTTTACCAGCTGTTCTTCCTGCATTTAGCAGCTTCAACTGTGTTACTATTAGTCTGGATTAAGTCTTTATCTTCTTCATATTTGTCTATGGCTACGTCCCAAAGCTCTTATTTGCATCCCTGTTTCCCTCACTTGCGTCTTTTCCTTGCGTCTTAGTCCCTCCCACCAGGGAAGCATGGAGAGACGCAAGGAAACCATGCGAGGAGAGAGGAAACGAGGAAATACGATTTAAGAGACATGAGACGTCGTTTCCTCTGAAGCGTCGCGTGAGGCGACGTCCGTTTCTGATGACAGCAGCAGCTGATCACAGCTGGATCAGCAGTCAGTCGGCTTTAACAGCTGTTTATGTCTGAACTGTACTAGTACTAATAAAGACAAGTGCAAGCTGCAGTCTGTATTTCTACTGTGGACTGCTTAGAGCAGGGGTGTCAAACTCAGTTTCATCCCGGGCCACATCAGCATTATGGTCGCCCTCAAAGGGCCGGTTGTAACTGTAAGACTATATAAATATATCTACTCTTTATCATATTACATAATTGCCTCTGCATTTGATTATTATTGGTTTTAGTAATAACTTAATTAATAACTAGCTCTGAAAGCAGAA
>CAKAOI010052653.1:3267-28552 GCA_916701655.1 Sebastiscus albofasciatus
TGTGCGGGAGCTGCTGGCCGTCCGCGGTGAGAAAGAACAAAGCTGTAGATGACGGGATGAGAGACAACGTAGTGTAACGTTATACAGACATAACAAGGCTGCTGAATGAGAGAGGCATCCGCCGATACATTACACGGAAACACACCGTGTTAATAACAAGCCGACCACCTCACGGTACCGCCAGCTGTGAGCCGTGATCTGTTTTTAAGGTCACGCACCTTGGCGGAGGTCTGCGCTCTCCGAGTGCCATTCTAGTTTACAATGAATTTATCGTGGGGTTGTTTATTTAAAAAGAGTTTGATGAGACTGAACCTTGTCATAAATGTGTCGTAAAAACCAAAACAATGAGTTAAAAGAAGCTAAAATGCTAATTAGAGCTGCAAATTTGGCAGATAAGTTCCTGAGTTCGGTCTACCAGCTTCTCCTTTTACATCACATATAGATGTTTGATTCAATGTTAGTGAAATGATGAAACGTTTTTTGGCAGTTTGATCCAGACTTCATTATTCAAATCAAACAACTGATAAATCTGCGGACTCGTCTGGATAATCTGCGTCTCTTTAATCATCTCCTGGATGACATTATGAGCATTATGATGATAAAGTTAGTTTGACGGCGTCCTTGTAATATTTTGGAAATGAATAAATCCGTGCTGGTCTAACCTGAGACGTCTCAGCAGTGATTGAATGTTGTCCTCTGGTATTAGTTGAGGCAAATGTCACTTTGGGTTTGACAGCAGTGTCATTTGATTTGATGCTCTCCCGCCTTATTGCATCTGCGCTGCTCGTGTACCTGTCTCCTCCTGCATCTGTATTTTATTTCTGCTGATAAATTCTCAGCGAGGCTTCGATGACAGCCGCCGCCGGTGTTTTTACTGAAGTCGGTTTCTGTGGTCAAGTGTTGCTGCCTCGGCTATTTATGTTTCTTTTGCTGAAACTGAAAGCGCTGCCGCTGCAGCTGACTGAGGTTTGCTCTAAAAATATGAGATGAAAAATCAACACAATCAGGCGTCAGGTCTGCTTCACTGCCCTCATGTTCTCTCTGAACTCACACTGAACTGTTGTTGTTTGTGTTGTGTCCTCGCTGTGCTAAAGATACTCAATACTGCTGAATTTATGGCTCAAAGGTCTCATCAGAGCCACGATTCAATTATTATTTCCATTATCTATTAATTTCTGGGTTTTGTTTTTGTAGGGCTGCCCCGGCAGTCAGTCGTTTTGGACTCAGATTTCTTTAGTCGATTAGTCATGTGTTTATGCTTTTCTCATGCTGAATGACTGATTTCCAAGAAACTTATGAGCACATCTCTGGTAAACACGAGACTGAAAGTGATGCTGTTGTGCAATTCTTTGTGGAGGAACTTAGTTTTACAGATCTGTCGATTAAATCAACTAATAGATTAGTTTAAAAAGTGTTAGTTGACTAAGAATTTCTACTTTTTGGATTAAATGATTTTGATCTTATAAGGACAAATGCCTTTTGCAGGTTCTCAGAGCCCAGCTCTTCAAATTGCTTACAAGCCAGAAAACGCAAAAGGATTTAGTTTATAATGATATAAAATGGAGAAAAAACTGAAAATAGTCACAAAAGAGAGGCTGAAAGGTTTATTAACATTCTTTATTCATTTTATGTTAATTGACTAAACACAACAAAAAGTTGTAGTTTTTGACAGATGACTTAAATAACTGTCCAAAAAGAGAGATTGGACACAAATTAGCCGACAGTTCTGAGTCAAAACATTATCTGACTTTATATTAGGGCTGTCAATTAATTAAAATATTTAATCTTGATTAATCGCACATTTTTTTTATCTGTTCAAAATGTACCTTAAAGGGAGATTTGTCAAGTATTTAATCCTCTTATCAACATGGGAGTGGGCAAATATTCTGCTTTATGCAAATGTATGTATATATTTATTATTGGAAATCAATTAACAACACAAAACAATGACACATATTGTCCAGAAACCCTCACAGGTCCTGCATTTAGCATAAAACAATATGCTCAAATCATAACCAGCTGGCAAACTGCAGCCCAACAGGCAACAACAGCTGTCAGTGTGTCAGTGTGCTGACTTGACTATGACTTGCCCCAAACTGCATGTGATTATCATAAAGTGGGCATGTCTGTAAAGGGGAGACTCGTGGGTACCCATAGAACCCATTTACATTCACACATCTAGAGGTCAGAGGTCAAGAGACCCCTTTGAAAATGGACATGACAGTTTTTCCTCACCAAAATTTAGCGTAAGTTTAGAGCGTCATTTAGCCTCCTTCTCTACCAGCTAGTATGACATGGTTGGTACCAATGGATTCTTCAGGTTTTTCTAGTTTCATATGATACCATATTTTCACTCTAGCTTTAAAACTGACTAAAACGTTTGGGGAAATGATTTTCATCATCCCCCGCTCCTGCTGAGCATTTTAAAATAAGTGAGTTTGTGCTCTTCTGCCTTCACAGGAACAACGTTGTGTGAGTTGTTTAATGCATGTTTCTGTCAGACTGTGAGACTGCAACCTGAAGGGAATCCAAATGACAGTTTTATTGTAAGTGTCAGAAAGATGTCTGGAGTTCTTCTCAAATTAATATTCAAGGAAAACGTCTTAAAGATGCGCCAGAAAAGATTTTCAGTATTATTGTGAACGTGTCATCTTGACATTGAGCTCTGAGTTAAAAGGTCTTTTCAAACACTCAGAAAGTCTCAAGTGCAACATGAATGTGTGTGTTTCAGCCTTTAAGTGCTAACAAATTATCAATCCTAGCAGAGACAAAAACAAAACAAACTCATTTTACAGTCTCATCACACGGTAGGATGCTGAAGATTCAGCCCATTTCACCCCAAAATGAGACAGTCCTGCCGGGTTCGGTCATTTATCCGCCCACGGACGGTGACAAATCTGAGCCTGAGTGAAATACAAACGGCTCAGAGTCACATCCTCTGGTTTCTTTTAGCTGTGAGGCATAACGAGATGAATTTGTTGTAGGATGTCTGGGTATTGAAGTCCACATTGTCCAAACAGTTGCTGACATTTGGAGCCACAAGCATGCACAGCTGCTCTGACCGTAAATCGACAGCTGGTGAGCAAAGAGTGAGTAAAGTTTATAAACTCAATCAGATGAAGCGGACTGAGGCAGTGACCTTTATGTGTTAAAATAAGATGGTGACCGAGTGCTCCCCGTGCGTCGCACTCTCACCGTGCACTAAGCTGATTATTCAAATGGCAAAGATGATCAATCGGTGCACTCGCCACCTCTCCATGTCAGAATCCATTTGCCTCCTGCGGCTCGGAGACTTGGAAGCTCGCCGCTTGTTAGTGCGAGGAGGAAGACGAGCCGGGTAAACAGCTCTACCACCAGACTGTGTTGGTCCTTTCTGCAGGATCAGAGGCCTCAAGATGCTCATTTTGGAGTTGTGAAGTCTGCACAACGACGGATCGCGCCGGCTTTTAATTGTTAAAGAGCGTTGTAAATCACGCTTGACGAGCCTTTTGGCCAAAAGAGAGCGACTATCCTCGTTTGTCTGCACCTCACTTAACCTGTCAGATATGTGGATTAATTGTCACGCAGCAGCGACTGTGTGACAAGGCAGATGACGTTTTATTGGCTCCTGTGCAGGAAGTTAAATAGTTGCTGCAGCAGATTTTAACTGGATGCAGAAACAGAATAAATAAGAGTTTAGAAAAGGAAGGTTCTGCAAATATCCTTCAGTTGAAACACAAAAATAATGCAGAAGAAAGATGTGAGATACAGAAGAATCAGGACGTCAGATTTAAAGCCTTGAAGTGTCACACTATCAGTTTGAGTCACATCCTCTTGTTTGTCAGGAAGTTCATTGGTTTTGAGAAGTGGCATAAAAACGAGGAAGAAAACACCACTAATAATAATAATAATAATAATAATAATAATAATGAAACTAAATTTATACAAAGCATGTGGCTCAAAGTGTTTAACTTAATGCACACACAGCAAGATGCAAATTCAAAGTGTGATTGAAAAATAGTTTTTATTTTGATGGACTTACAGTGAGAAGAAAAACAAGACAAGAATACAAATGTCATAAATAAATCTAATAAACATCAGTTGTAAAATAATATGTAAATAGAATATATGCATAGAAAAAAGGAACAATAAAAAATAACAATCAAAAACCAAAAGTTATATCAATAAAAATCAAATAACAGTAAACAGTCAAATCTGTTTACTATCAATCATTTTTTATTTTTATTTTTACTTTTATCAATAATCTCTGGCAGGCAAGCTGAGTATCTTCCTTTAAATCTCTTCTTATATTATTTATTTTATGGCTTTTTTAAAATTATAAAATTATTAAATATTTTTTTATATCTTTAGTTCTGGATCTTAATTACTTTTATAATGTTTTTATTGTAAAGCACTTTGTAACTTTGTTTTTGAAAGGTGCTATATAATAGTTATTATTATTATTAATAATAATAATAATAACGATAATAATAATAAATACTACTAATAATAATACAACATATTAATATTAATCATTATTTATGAGAAAGAAAAGTAGCAAATCTTCACATTTGAGAAGCAGAAACCAGCAAATTTTGGGCATTTATTTGCTGAAAAATGTGCAACAATTAATCAGATTTCTGCTGATCAACTACCATTTACTAACAATTTCAGCTCTACAATGAATGACAGAAAAACATAACAACCTAAAAGACAAGTGTAAAGTGTTTAAAAGTAAATATGACAATAATCACACAACGTTCTGTAATTAATTTATCAATGGCTGCTAGTTTATTGAAGCTGGAAGATATTTTTAGTCCCAGTCTTGATCAGAAACAAGCTATTAAACGTGTGAGTGACTGAACGTTGTATTGTTGGATGAGACTATTAGCTCTGTCGCTGCAGGTCAGCACATCATTGATACTAGAGTACTTCCTTGTTTATCAATCAAGCAGTACACTAATGAGCGACGGTCATCTCTGCAAACTCCACCCCGAAGGTTCCTGTACTTTCAGAAGGTACTACCCCCCGACCAGGGCCTTTGTTAGGGCGTAAAAAGCTCCCGTTTAATGGCCCCAGAACCTAATTTAGACCCCTGTCCCCGTGGTCGAAACGCAACAAGTTCCTCAAAAGATTCTTGATTCCGGGGGAAAGTTCCTGTGGTGGAAACGGGTCTTTTAGAGTTCAACTCACCCTCTCTGGTGGTTCCACGTGGTCTGGAGTGAATAGAGGAGCATGAAGTGGAGGAGAATAGAGGAAAATGCTTTTAGAGATTATTGGCGATGACGCAGCGGAGTCGTACGCCCGCCGGTGCCAAAAACACCAACTAGAGGTCAGCTGTTAAATGTGTCGGCTTGTAAATGAGGTATTTCTGGAGCTGTGGGCTCGGGGGGTCACACTGGGGATGATTATTGTACTGATGACCTGCGTGGCCTCAGATGCCCCAAACGTCTATTTGAGGTGATGTGGTTTTGCATATATAGTCTTCTAAAAGAAGCTGCACGCTTGATTCTTTTGGGCCATTTAACTTCTGCTCAGTTTACCCACGTAAGACCAAAACCCAGCCCTACTTTTATCTACTTTAATTCTTCTTCAGCTGCATTTTTCTAAGTGACAATTGATCAGCTGTGTGTGAGTTCAGGCGTTGGTGCTCCTGTGGTCACCGAGGGAGAGGCTGTAAATATGAAAGGATGTTATGTTAATGTTTGTTTAATTAAAGTCACGCCATGTTGTTGAATGCTGGAGAACCAGTAGCACCACAGAGCATCAAACTGGGAGATAAATTAGATTTATTACCTCACAGTAGTAGTAGTGGAAGCGTCTCAGGGAGTTCCCTAAAGTGCTGAACTGGTCGGCCGCATTAGGAACCAGTTTGGTTTGTGGTTTCTATTTACATAAGCATCAAATAAACTCCTCGCGGATTGTGGTTCATTTTGAAGACCGTGGTATTTAATTAGTTTTCTATTATTGTTTGCATACTGTAGATAGGAGAGGCACTGGAGCTCTACTGTAGCCTGATGTAGAGAGATACGCTCTAATATGTGGTCGTTATTTATTAGCTTCAGATAGATGTGGGTATGTTTGGGTTTGTTGTGGTTAAAGTCGGGGGGAGGATCTGCTATTTGCATGAAGACAAAACTCACAACAGTTTTCTAGATAAAGTAGATAAACGTTTTTTTAGCATCACCCTGGTTCCCTCGACAAAAACCCAACGGGATTGTTCCATTGGGTTTTGGATTATTGCAGAAAATAAACCGTGTGACAAACAAGTTTATGATACTTACACGTTTTTTTCAGCAAGATAATCTTCACAAATGAACACCACTTAAGTGTCAATGCAGTCGTCAGAAGTAAAAAGATAACATTAGGCTATAAACAAACTACGTCGCGGTCACGAGTGCAAGTAACGAGGCTGTAAAGGCGGACGAGTCGGCGTGATGACGTTTGGTAGTCTCATTTAGACACTTGTTAGCAACCGCCTTTTTCAGGAGACATACAAGGCTTCAAAATGCACAAGTGGGATATTTGCTGATGTATTTGATCTTGTAGAACAGACCCTATTTCAGACATCTAACTAAAGAAACATTAAAAAAAAACATTGACTTTGAGACGAGGGAACTGAAAGTGCTAAAATAACTAACTCATTTCCGGGTTTTAAGACTCATTCCTGAAGCACTCTATTGACCACCTCAGAGGAAATGTATCCTGTAAGAAGAAGAATATAACTAACTTTAAAATACTTTTAATAAACGGCCAACACGAACACATCATTTGCTATCAACCTTTTAGATTAAATTGATTCACAGTGTTGTGCAAACATCACTGCAACAAGTGACTTTTGCATTGATGGTGTTAGTCTTTATTAGGAGTTCAGGAAGACATCCCCTGCTAACATCAGAACAAAATGTTTTCTGATTTTTTTATGAAATTGATAACAAAATGTGTCAGGTGACAAACTTCTGCATGCTCTGCTGCAGTGTAGCATCTATAACTGCATTCTTCACTTTTATGTAACTCCACAACCTGTTTGGAAGCCGCTGCTGTAGTGAAACCGTCTTTACGTCAGAGTTCCCTGTTTGTAATCTGATCTGTTGGCCTTCAAGGAAGTTTTGGCAAATGTCTCACCTCGGTGCGATCTTGGCTTCCTCTCGTGTGTCTGAATGTACCTCGGCTCAGCAGACTTTAGCAGGAAACTCGAGTTCACCGGACATTAACCCGTCAGTTTGGACTGATTTTTCTCTGATATTAATGGAACACATACTGTTGTACAAGTTTGGAAATGATGCTCTCTGATGCATGTTTTCGGTTGGACTTTTTAGATAACTTGTACAGCACGAGGTCAGTATTAAGTATGAACTTTGCCAGTTTCCCAGGAGACACAGGATTGTGGTCATTTTTAATAACATTAAATGCAAAGCCCGTCTTCTTTGTCGCTTGGGTCGCACTTCCTCAGAAGGTTTGGCATGTGAGCCAAAGTGGATGAAAATACAAATCTTTATTCATATAAGTTGTGTATTCTCTAAACAAATCTTTCCAGAAATCCTGATTTAAAGGGACTGTTTGTAACTTTTTAAGCGTATAAATGTACCGGGTTGGGACACATGCGCACTCACATATGCGCGCTTGCGTGTGGCCGGAGCCTCGTCTCTGCTGCCTGCTCGCCTTCACTCAGACAGCGCGCGCGTTCTCGCGTACTCGCTCCACCTCTAGACGTGAACGTGCGCTCACTCCACACTGCAGGAGAGTTAGATTAGCTCTGAGAATATCTTGTGAATGTACTGCGCTGAAGCAGGGAAAGCCAACACTATGATCAGCAGTGATTCATGGAGAGACCTCCGTCTGGTCAGCTAACATTACTGCCAAGCAGCTGAAATATAGAGTGATATTGTGCTTTTAGCTGACGTGTGTCGCCTCACTGTTTTGAGCGATGCTCATTCAGGTATATTTAGAGCGAGCAAGCGCGAGCCCGACGCTGACTTTCGTTGATTTCACGGTCACAGGTGTCGATGTTAACAAGCAATTCTGAAAGTTACAAATAGTCCCTTTTAAAGGAGTTTAAATTAGGTTACTGTCAAAAAGTTTTCTTTATATTGCGTTAAATTACATTAAACCTCATGCAGGTACTAGAACTAGAGCTGAAGCGATAAGCCAGATAATCAGTTTAACGATGGACAAAAAATGATTTTGGACAAAATGATCAACATCAATATAAAAAGCTTAATTTTTAATTCTTATTGAGGAAATAATAAGCAGTTTAATTGATAATGATGTTCAGTGACTTATAAGCTGCTCAGCATTAAAGACTCAGAGAGAGACCCCCGCAGTGAAGAGTGAACCGGGTTGCGTTTCCTGGTTTATTGGGCCAAAGCCATCCGGTGACTCCTGACAAACGACCTAATTTAATCTAAACAATCCACTTTAATAATAAAGTGGATTTAATTAAGGGGATCTTCTTTGGGCAGTCTGTCTTTTCTCACGGAGGTTTCACTAAGTAAACATGTTGCTTTGTTGCCGGTACAGCAACACATCATACATCTGTATCTGTCGGACAACATCTGGCAACGTTGTTAGTTTAAACAGGCTGGTCTCGTACACCGTTGGTAGCTTTACCTATGAAAAGTAATGCACTATGCTTTCTGAATATCCCACAAAATCAATTTGTATGTAATCCACGTAATCGTAAACCAGGAAGTATAAAGAGCAACAAACATAAACACAGGACTTTCCTCCAGGAGATTGCTGTTCGTGTCCCGTGTGAAACCAGAAGTCAGCGTTGATTTATTTGTGCATTTTTATTGCCTAAACCTAACCAAGTAGCTTCCTGTGAAGACGGAAGTTTATTTTGAAAAAGACTGTATGCATGTAACGAGCAGAAATTGACACGTGTTGCAGGACATTTGTAGGAAAACGCACAAACTAACTTTTCATAAGATATCAAAGGAACTGCTGTATGAGGATACGTTGGTTTAATAGACAAATGTAATATATGTGATAGGTGTGAGTCAGAACAGGTAGATAACACGATCTCTAGGTGCACATTATTGTTTTCATGCAGGTACACATGTAGTTCTCAGTTGTAGTTCCCAATGTACAATTACATACAGACGGTCAGACTACTGAACAGTAGTACTAAATGAATGCAGAGCTGTGGATTGTTTTATGGATGTTTTAGGTTGTTTTATAATTTTATTCTTAGGTATTGTCTTATTTATTGTAGTATTTATCAACTGTACTATTTATAGATTTTAAGGGCTGAGAGAGAGCCAGGGTAAAATGCATTTCATTGCATTTCACTGTATACTGTACTTTTAAATGCATATGACAAATAAACGTGAACTACATAGTAAAACAAACACTTAAGATGATACAGAAGCAATTAAGAAATATATATATATTACAAATATCAGCTAAACCTGTCATGCTTTGCAGTATTTACAATCTTTAAATGCAAACTGTAAATAAACTCCATTTATCTGAGAAATGTGAGGAAAAGTATCCGAAATCAGATCAGATCTTTAAAACTGTTGAAAGAAATGTGACTTTTAAAGAAACTTTTCAAAACTTCCTGCAAGTTTTACACAATTCTCTTATGCAAATTAATGATTGCAAACAAATTATAATTAAAGAAAAACTCAATTATCATTCAAGTTTTTAACTCGTAAAGAGTTTAGTCTGATGTAATGCATAATAGCGGAACACAATCCACTGCATTGAACATGTTTTGATCACTTTTAGGGCTTCAACTATATTACTATTATTTTTTGATTACTCAATTAAATGTTCAGTCTTTAAAATGTAAAAAAAAATAGTAATATGTGTCTATTACAAGTTCCCAGATCACGAATATAATGAACAACAGTACAGAACTTCAATTTAAAATGCTATAAAAGCAGCAGATCTTCACATTTCAGAAGCTGTAACTGGAGAATATTTGGCACATTTGTTTGATAGATAACTTTCAGCATTTAAATATCTGATTTTGCAGATACAGTGTTTTCCACATCTTTGATATACAGCAGATGGATTAATATCTTGATATTGAGTGTGACCATACTGCCCACAGGTCTATTAATAAAGCTCTGTATCGGCTGCCACGCCTCGTTAGTATTTGTGTGTTCAGTCGTCCGAGGCAGCATCACCAGTCCTCAGCATCAACCCTTCTAAGCCGATTATGTTACTTAGGAGAAGATGACACCGTAGTCTGGCGTTTTCCACTCCACGCTGCCAAGGGCCACGCGCCCCCGTCCGTGTTTGATTTTCATCTCATGTGAAATTCTTATTAACTTGTGAACGGAGTAGAGTAAAGGGTGGGGCGGGGGGGGGGGACTAGTTTACCGGGCCGTGTTAACAACAAAGGAGGAGGTGTTGGTTGGAGGAGCTCTGCAGCTTCTGGCAGATTGCTGATGCTGGAACTCTCCTGAGCCAGGTATAAAAAAAAAAAAAAAACTGTTTCCCTCTCCTCGAGCTTATGCGCCGAGTCTTCGAGGCATGCCAGCCGGCGAGCAAAAAGATGCAGATGGAGAAGCCCGAAAGAGAGGATTAACCTGAGCATACGGGCCAGAAGGAAGTATGGCAGCGCCCCCTCCCTCCCTCCCTCCCCTCCCTCTCCTCCTCTCCATCCCTTCAACCACTAAACTACATATGGGGAGGCTTCTGAAATAAGACCTGAAGTTTTCTTTTCGCAGTAAAACTCCCCGGAAAATCCTTCAATTAATGGTGGATGTTAATGAGGCTGCTGCAGCTTTCATTATCTATTATAACCTGACCACTATTTTCTTTATTATTAATCAACTTTAGCTGTTAAGTCTATAAAATGTCAGAAAATAACACAGTTCAGTTTCCCAGAGCCCACGATCGCATCTTTAAATGTTTTGATTTGTGCGACGAACAGTCTGAAACTCCAAAGTACTCAGTTTACAACGATATAAAACAGAGAAAAGCAGCAAATCCTCACACTGTAAAAAGATGAAACAAGCCACTGTTTTGGCGTTTCACTTGACCTTTTAGTCTTAAAGGTCCCATATTGTAAAAAGTGACATTTTCATGGCTTTTAAATTATAAAGCAGGTTTAAGTTCTATATAAATACTGTGAAAGTATCGAAACACTTAATCCACAGAGAAATACTATATACTATATACTAGTATTCCGAAACTGAGCTTTTGAAACAAGCCGTCAGGATTTCTGTCCATTTATGATGTCACAAATCTACAATATTTAGACCATTTCACAGTTTTAAACGTAAACATTCTCAACGTGTCCACAGTTTATTTCCGGTTTCAGTGTATGTGAATAACATCAGCTGACAGGAAGTAAACATGGACCCAAGCTGTTGCCTAGCAACGCAATTCTGTTGCAATTCCATTGCAATGTCCTGTACGGAGGGTAAATGCAGGTATATTCAAGCAGACAGTATGAGGAAAATAAAGTTTTTTTTAAACATTAAAGCATGTAAACATGTTCTAGTAGAAACCCAAAATACAAGTATGAACCTGAAAATGAGCACGATATGGGACCTTTAATCAGGCTGCGTTCACACTGCAGCTGAAAGTCTGTACGTTCTGACATTTTTCCCTCACGTTCCTGTTTATAATCAGCAAAAAGCAGCATAACAGCCACACAGGAAGGCGTGTATGCAATGTTTTACAATAATGTTGACAACGGCGGATTTGCCACTTAAAATGTGTAGTAATTTTGGCAACAATGGGTTTTCAATTTCATGCATGAATAAAGTCTAAAGGCTTCTTGTTGCGTCTCCAGTTGGCTGCTTTTAAAACGAGAACCCTGTGAGAAAGAAAAGGATCCGAGGATGAGGACTAACCGATGTGTTTGGCAAATGTGACGTCATCTCCGGTAACGAGTTGCTAACGAGTGTAAAATTCCCCCAAAACCAAATAAAGAGCAGGACAGAGCCGCTAACGTTAGCCCGGTGTTGCCAGGTGTAGCCTATTTACTACAAGTATATGCATTAACTACAGTAAATGACGCAAAAACAGTGCATTCATGTCGTTCAGGCAGCAACAGGTTAGTTAGTGCATCAGTGAATTGGTCTACATATTTATGATAATACTGTATCTAAATAAACTAGGCCGTTTTAAGATGTAGTTGAAAGACCTGTTTTGGGAAAACTGCCTTTAATGCTGACACACTAAACATGTCTGGTGTTACTATGTAGATATTACAATACATGAGGCAATGATGCTGTTGGACTTTAAAAGCCGTGTATATAGTTTTGCAGGGGCGATATTCTGAGTTCTGGTTTTGTCACACAGACCTGGCAACCCGCGCAGTTAGCCTAAACTCTGATGTAGTAGCATCTTGGCTCCCACGCAGTGAATGTCCCCATTTTTAAGGCCTTTACACAGCGATGTCCGTGCGATTAATGCGCACGTCAATATATTTTTTCAAACTGTTCTTTTTGTCATGAATACTTTCACACAGAACACAAATATTACGCTGCAAAAAAAGCATCATAATCTGTTTTTGGAACGAGGCAATAAAGGCATCAAAGAGATCAAATGCATGGTTTAAAAATCACACGGCATTACATTAGATTGCACTGCATCTAGGTTCAGCTTTCAACGATCCATCGGCTGACACTCGACGTGTATAAAGGGTGTTTCATTTTCCAGACTGGTTTTGAGGTTTAAGTCTGTCGTAAGACCTTACTTGTCACAAAAGGTGTTGCATAAACAGGATATGAAGTCTTTTGCATACAGAGTTCTGCAGAGTGGACTCAGTCTCATGCATTGTGCGGAACGGGTTGAGTTGCGCCTGTATTTATATTTATTCAATATAAGCAAACTTAATTACTCCTGTCAACCTTGACAAAGGCATCGCAGATCAGATCCACTCCTTCCGTTCTTACCTTTCACAATAAAAACCTTAGACTTATAATATTCTAAGGCGAGTATTTCACATTTTTTGTGTGGTTATTACATCACATCCCCGGTGTGTAAAGGCCTTAAATGAGTATTTTTCCCAACAAAACCTTTGCAATTTAGCTTGTGTTTTTTGTTTTTGGAAAGAGCACCCTTCACACACTCTTTGTAAACTTCAGTATCAGTCTTACTGATCAGCCCCGTGCACGCTGTCCCGCCACAGTTCCTAAGACATGACTGTACGGTCAACTGGACGACGGCTGTTAGCACGAAGGCCAACAAGTAAAACATAATAACAGACTTGACTTCATTCCAATCACCCAAAACACGCTGAAAACAAGAAGTGTCGGCACAAAATCAGATGTGACATCTGTTGTGATTGTCATCCTGAGCACGCTGCATCTTTTCCACATCGCCGTCACTTCATATTTTTATCAGATATATGGGTTACATCCTTCAGCGGATAGGAGCCCCATCCTGAAATCAGATAGCGGTTTGAGAGCAGAGGACCTGCAGTGTGAACGTGGTCCTGGAGCGGGACGACGCAGCCTGAATACTGAGGAGAAGAGGAGGAAGAGGAGGAGGAGGAGGAGGAGGCTCAGTGTTTTATTCTGCACCTTGGCTTCGTCCCACCCATCAGGCTGATGGAAGACCCCTCTAATGGATTGATCACACTTTTCTGTTCTCGCCATTAACAGACGCATTTCCTTTTGGGGTTTTTTTGGTTCCAGCTGGAAGTTGGCCAGTTTGACTCTGATGGTTTACATGTGGCTGACGTAACCGTGACACAACACTCAATCTGTTACTGTTCTCCCTCTCTCTCTTTTTTAATATCATAATTAAACCAAGCGTCAGCGAGGTTTAATTAAATATGTAGTAGCCACACTAGCAGAGGGGCTCTATGGGATCTCAGTCAGTCGGCCACCACGTTGGTCCAGACTAGTGAAATATCTCACCTGGTATCGGAGGGATTGAAATGACATTCTGTCCAATATTTTGGTATATGGCCAAATGGTGTTTAGTGCTAATGTTAGCATGCAATAATGCTAAATTAAGATGGTGAATGTGGCTTTAATCAGACAGAACTGCCTTTTTGTTTTCCTTCAGATAAAAAAATGTGTGAATAATTTGCGATTAATTGGATTAACTATCGACAATCGTGCGATTCATCGTGATTGAATATTGCAATCGATTGAGCAGCCCTAATTGACATGACTTTCAATCACAAGACAACAAATAAATCCAAGATATTACTGTTTTCTGATGAAGTTAAAACGTTTGTTTACATCAGAAAACATAGACCCATCTTACTATTTACTATATATCATCAGTTATGATCAGCTTATCATCAGTTAAATCTCTCTAGAAATACACCGATCAGCCATAACATTAAGACCACTGACCGGTGAAGTGGATAACATGGATTATCTCGTTAGTGAGGGGATATATTAGACAACTAGTGAACGTTTTGAAATTTGAACTTTGTGTTGGAAGCAGAAAAAATATGCCAGCGTAAGGATGTGAGCGACTTTGACGAGGGCCAAACTGTGATGGCTAGACGACTGGGTCAGAGCATCTCCAGAACTGCAGCTCTTGTGGGATGTTCCCGGTCTGCAGTGGTCAGACTAAAGCACCAAAAGTGGTCAACCGGCGACAGGGTCAGACCCGAGGCTCATTGACGCACTTGGGGAGCGAAGGCTGACCCGTGTTGTCCGATCCAATAGAAGAGCTACTGGAGCTCAAATTGCTGAAAAAAGTTAATCTTGGTTCCGATAGAAAGGTGTCGGAACATGTCACAGTTTGTTGCGTATGGGGACCGGTCAGGGTGCCCATGCTGTCCTAATGTTGTGGCTGATCGGTGGAGTATTTTGCATTTGCAAGTTGAACATGGCTCGCAATTGAAGGCTCTCTTCCGAGGTGTTTCCATGCAGAGCATATTACAGAATAGAAGAAAATAACACAATTATACTGCATGAAAAAACTGCATGGTTTGCAAGCAAATTCATAAAACAAACTTTTTTACAGTTGGTAACTCAGTGCCAGTGTATAGGGACAAACCTCTTCACAGTTATTAACCTAGTTTTTGCCCCAAACTGCATGTGATTATCATAAAGTGGGCATGTCTGTAAAGGGGAGACTCGTGGGTACCCAGAGAACCCATTTTCATTCACATACCTTGAGGTCAGAGGTCAAGGGACCCCTCTGAAAATGGCCTTGACAGTTTTTCCTTGCAAAGATTTAGCATAAGTTTGGAGCGTTATTTAACCTCCTTCATGACAAGCTAGAATGACTTGATGCCAGTGGATTCTTTAGGTTTTCTAGTTTCATATGATATCTCTATCTTCACTCCAGCCCTGCAACTGAACCTACTAGAGCCTCTGAAAGTCAGTAAAGTCCGTCGGTCTCACGGGGTTAAATAAATTAATCTAGTTTCGCCTTCGTCCTCTAACAACACTCAACTAAACTCTTGTTTCCAGGATAACTGAAATGCTCGCGTGTGCTTTCAGCTCATAAACTTTGACTTTTTTATCCGCTGCCATTTACTGGAGAGTGCCCGGTCGGGACTGTGCATGTGCAAATCGGGCAAGTAAGTTGTTATTTTTGTAGAACTGGTAATCATTCCTGTCAGTTACGATAACATTTTACTCACCATCTTGAGCTGAGATCTGTGGGCGTAGTGACAGTTACAAACTGCTCGAAAAAAATGGTCAAAACTGACAAAAGGCAGTGTAAAAAAAAAAAAAAAACATTTTTGCATAAAAATGAAAAGACTATTTCCTCTCTCTGTTTCTCTCACCGCCTTCCTCTCTCTCTCTCTCTCTCTCTCTCTCTCTCTCTCTCTCTCTCACTTTTTTTTATGGCGTGCCTCTTGATTAACAACAGGGAGCCGTCGCCTCAGTGGCACTTACCTGATTGTCCGACACAATCTCATTTCCCATCGGACCCATTTTTGAAATGTCAGAAGGCTTCATCCCACGTGTGTGTGCGTTCGTGCGTTCGTGTGTGCGTGCGTGCGTGCATGCGTGCGTGCGTGTGTGTGCGTGCGTGCGTGTTGTACAGAGATGAAAGAGGCACTCTGGTCTGAGCTCATGTTCAACTTTCCTTCATATGTTGTTAAAAGAAAACAATCAAATGTCACTGAACACACACACACACACACACACACAGGGGCCTTTAATTGTCATTTGGCCCATCTGTAGATAAATGTAGCTGTGTGTAATGGCCTGTGTCTCTATGGCTCCATTGACATACTGGGTCTGATGGTCTCCAGTCATAAAGGAGCATCACAGGGGGCCGCTGACATGGGGGACCATTAAAACGGCAGCATGTGATTAACGCCATAAACCACTGTCAGCGTGACCCTCATTAACCTTTCATGACGTGCTACTGTACTGTGACATCACTAATGGAGATGTGAAGTCAATATAAGCTACGATATCGGCCCTCCTCCGAGGTGTTTCCACGCGGAGCATTGATTAGTCATTAACTTGAGTTCATCTTAAATGATCACCGCTTTTGTGTTTTAAAGCTGCAACATTGATGTTGAAGAAACATAAAACCGTGTCTGGTATGTGTTAGATTATAGCTGAGTTCTGTGGGTATGTTTTAGATCAGAAATCTACTTGCCCAAAGTAAATTATTTGCCCCTATAAAAATTGTTGTATTTATTAGCGATTATCAAATAACAATAAAATGCAAAGTTAATTGTCATGTTTCAAGCTGCAAATATGATTTAAAAAAAAAGTTATCCCAGATTTTTTAAAGCCTGAAAACAGAGCCATGAGGAGGAGCAGAAGTCTAGTTTTCTCTCAGAACACTTAAATTACAATATGCTGAAAGGTTATCATGGAATTTTTGCCCAGTGATGCCAAAAACATTCCGCCTACTGCAGCTTTAATCTTTAATTAAAGGTCCCATATTGTAAAAAGTGAGATTTTCATGTTGTTTTTATTATAAAGCAGGTTGAAGTGCTATATAAATAATGCAAAAGTATCAATCAGTCAATCCATGGAGAAATACACACAGCCCGTATTCAGAAAATGTGCTTTGGAAACAAGCTGTCAGGATTTCTGTAATTTTGTGATGTCACAAATCTACAGTATTTAGACCATTCCCCAGTTTTAAACATAAACATCCTAAATGTGTCCCAGTTTACTTCCTGTTGCAGTGTATGTGAATGACATCAGCTGACAGAAAGTAAACATGGACCTAAGCTGTTGCCTAGCAACGCAATTCCATTGAAATTCCATTGAAATGTGCTAAAACAGAGTGTTTCAGACAGAGGGCGAATACAGGCATATTCAGGCAGACAGCATGAGCAAAATAAAGTGTTTTTTTTTTAACATTAAAGCTTATAAACATCTTCTAGAAGAAACACAAAATACAAGTATGAACCTGAAAATTAACATGATATGGGACCTTTAAGTAAATTAATCTGGAGTTTCGCCCACATCCACCCAACTTAACTCCTGTTTCACGGATTGTGCTTCAGCTCATAAACTTTTTTTTTTACCAAAAATTGGGCAAGTATGTTGCTAGATTTACTAGCGGACAATTCTTATTGAGCCTGTTGAGCCCGGTATAGACAGCTATGTTTCTTATATCGTAGAATAGCTGAAATAGATTGTCTTCTATCACCGTATTTAAAAGTGATGATAAATGTAAATAAATGGTGGTATTTGGCATCAATGAAGGATGACAGCAAAAGGGAATAAATCCTGTATCTACATTTTGTCACATTTTATGTAACACAGTAAAGCAGCTGTGATGATTTGTTTTCTTGGTGCCTCATTGTGAAGACTTGCAGACTTTGCTGCTGCTAATGAGCGGCGTCTCTCACAGCGTTGGCTGTAATAGATGGTCGCTCTTTGAGCTGGGCTGCCACACCGAGCGCTGATGAGATTTACTGATCTAATCTCGCTGGTTTACAGAACCCCCCACTAACACAACACAAACATACATGAAGGAATACAGAGATAATTATCTGCATTTTGTTTATATTTCTGGTTTAAAAATGACCATTACCTTTTGATCAGTTGCATCTTCCCTTGCCAGCCTAACCACCGGTTGCTCAGCTATTTACACTTCATCCATTATTGTGCATTTCTTTGTGTTCCAGTCTTCCACGCAGGAGTTTTACCTCATTAGCAGCGGTCTGTCTCGCCTGGGGAATGAGCTGCAGGCCTTGCTCCCAGCTATCCAGTCACAGATCAGCTCTGCGCTGCTCCGAGGCCTCCTGTTGGACACTCCTGACCTGCTGGCTCCGGCCCACAGCCACCTAAAGGTGCTCAATGAAAAGGCTGCCAAGTGAGTATCCAGCAGCACCAGGAGGAGGTGAAAGAGGAGGAACTGAGTGTTTGGCATGAGCAGCGGTACAAAAAAAAACTACCTAAAAATCAGAGCAGCAGAACAGCCTGATTTATTTGAAGGTAATTTATTGTTGAAGCAGATTTCTTCCTGCTGTTGAACAAAGCTCATAGGCATAGTTTTTGTCTGAATATTGTTTATTACAAAAGAATATGGTCAATCAAATCAATATTTTATCATTTAAATGGCTTTGTTGTAGTCTGGCAGATATGGAGTGGTAACTAAGGATTACTTTACTCATTATTATAGATTAATCTAGTGTTTTTTTTAAAATTAACTGATTAATTGTTTTGTCTATAAAATGTCAGAAAATAATGAAAAATGTCCACCACAATTTCTCACAGTCCAAAACCACAAAGATTTTCTATTAGCAATGATATAAAAATCCCCAAATCTCCACAAAGTCAGAGCCAACACCAGCCGATGTTTTTTGTCGATATCTGAGAGCCACCATATACACACATGCATATTTGAAAACCTTGGTTTGTTAAGTATTTAAATTTTCCATCCATCCATCCATCCATTTTCTTTCCGCTTATCCGGGGCCGGGTCACGGGGGCAGCAGAGGGTTTAGCAGGGAATACCAGACGTCCCTCTCACCAGCAACGTTTTCCAGCTCTTCCTGGGGACTCCGAGGCGTTCCCAGGCCAGATGAGATATGTAATCTCTCCAGCGTGTGCTGGGTCTACCCCGGGGCCTCTTACTAGTTGGATGTGCCCGGAAAACCTCCAAAGGGAGGCGTCCAGGAGGCATCCTGATCAGATGCCCGAGCCACCTCAGCAGGCCCCCTTTCGACGCGAAGGAGCAGCGGCTCTACTCTGAGTTCCCCTCGACTGTCTGAGCTCCTCAGCCTATCTCTAAGGCTGAGCCCAGCCACTCTACGGAGGAAGCCCATTTCGGCCGCTTGTATTCGCAATCTCATTCTTTTGGTCGCCACCCAAAGCTCATGACCACAGATGAGGGTTGGAACGTAGATGGACCGGTAAATCGAGAGCTTGTCTTCCTGCTCAGCTCCCTCTTCACCACAATGGTCTGACAAGACCCCGCGATACTTGAACTCCCTCGCTCGGGGCAAAGACTCACTCCCCACCCGGAGGGCGAAGTCCACTGTTCTCCAGCAGAGAACCACGGCCTGAGACTCGGAGGTACTGACTCTCATCCCGACCGTTTTGCACTCGGCTGCAAACAGCCCCACTGCGCGCTGAAGGTCACGGTCTGATGAAGCCAACAGCACCACATCATCTGCAAAGAGCAGAGACGCAATTCTGAAATCCCCGAACCGGACACTCTACTATTTCAAATTTCAAATGATGGAGAAATTGATGTCTCTTTGACTCTTCTACAATGGATTCAATTTGATTCAATCGCTAATTTCCTTCAGTGTGGTTGCTAAACACCGGTGGTGCATAGAGCTACATCTAGAAATAAGTCTAACAAGTTATGTGAAAATCAGAAAAACACATTACAGTAAGTAGTGTAAGACACTGATACCTGCTGTCACTCCACACAATGGAAGATCAGCAGTCGGCATGGAGCTCCACAGAGAGAGATTAGGTCGGCTGACCAACATGTTCATGCCCCAGAAACTGAACTGGCTGCTTGGATGTGTGCTGTGATATATTACCAGCCGCTGTCACACTTAAGACTCTGTGTTTCTGTGTTTGTGGAGGTCAGGAAATAAGACGGAGCTGTTCTCAGATCTGTCCGGCTTCCCGGTGCTGCAGGAACGGAGGGAGCAGATCCAGAGCGTCGTCGACGAGATTCAAGACCACCGCAAAGAAGTCCGCCTGGCGCTGAAGTCGCCGGCGCTGGACTACACGACCGTCTCTGGACTGGAGGTAGCGACTGGCTCAGAGTGAAAGACGGGTGGGAGGAGATTGATGGCCTGATTTGGGTGGAAGACTGAGTCACAGCGATGATCTGATGTCTCTGTGTTTGTGTGTTGTCGTATCAGTATGTGTGTGTTAATCAAGAGTGACACATTGTTTTGTCCGTCTGCTCCCGTCTTATTTATCAAAGTCTTCCTCCTCCTCTTCCTCCTCCTCTGCCCTCAGTTTCTGATTGAGGTGAAGAACTCGCTGTCGTCCACCGTTCCACCTGACTGGGCCAAGATCAGCAGGTGAGCTCACACACACACACACACACACACACACACCAGTCACCAACACTTTTATCAGTTTCTATCACCTCTGAACCGACTAACATGATAACTGATTTGAGTTTGAGTTATTTTTATAGAAGTATTATCCGAAATTTAGCTTCATAATTCTGAGGAAATTCATTTTTTCACTTCACAATGTGGAGCGTGATATGTTATGTCTCTATAACACTGAAGATAGCAAATTAGCATTTTTAAATTTGTAATAATTATATCAATGTTAGGGCTGTCAATCGATTAAAATTTTTAATTGCAAATTAATTGCATATTTTTTATCTCAAGTATTTAATCCTCTTATCAACATGGGAGGGGACAAATATGCTGCTTTATGCAAATGTATGTATATATTTATTATAGGAAATCAGTTAACAACACAAAACAATGACAGATATTGTCCAGAAACCCTCACAGGTACTGCATTAACATAAAAAAATATGCTCAAATCATAACATAGCAAACTGCAGCCCAACAGGCAACAACAGCTGTCAGTGTGTCAGTGTGCTGACTTGACTATGACTTGCCCCAAACTGCATGTGATTATCATAAAGTGGGCATGTCTGTAAAGGGGAGACTCGTGGGTACCCATAGAACCCATTTACATTCACTGATCTGGAGGTCAGAGGTCAAGGGACTCGTTTGAAAATGGCCATGCCAGTTTTTCCTCGTCAAAATTTAGCGTAAGTTTGGAGCGTTATTTAACCTCCTTCATGGTTGATACCAATGGATTCACTCTAGCTTTAAAATGAAGCTCTCTACATCCTTAAACATATTGATTGTGTTACTGCATTAAAGAAATTAAAACATTGACAGCCCTAATCAATACATGATATATCATGGCCATTTAAAGTACATTTTTCTGAGTGGTTGGCAGGTGCGTGTTAACATTGTATATTGATTTAGGACAGCACCTTTTATACATACAGTATATTTCTATGACAACAGCAAACCCAGAAACAGAGGCAGTTGGAGCAAGAAGACAAAACAGTCTACATAAACAACCAAAGAACAGCAGCAAAAGTGTATTTAAAGCAGCAGTGGGTAGAAATGGAGCAAATATGATTAAAGGGACTGTTTGTAAGATTCAGAAATGCTTGTTAAAAGCAACACCTGTGGCCGTTAGGTCAACGAAAGTCAGCGTCGGGCTCGCACTTGCTCGCTCTAAATAGACATGAACGAGCATCGCTCAAAACAGTGAGGCGACACACGTCAGCTAAAACCACAATATCACTCCATACTTCACCTGCTTGGCAGTAATGTTAGCTGACCAGACCAAGGTCTCCATGAATATAGCAAAATATGCCAAAAATATACTGCCTACTGAAGCTTTAACTGCAGGTAACCATAGCAACGGTACACTAGTAAACTGTACTACAGGGTAATTCGGGGATGGAACTAATCCTATAATGGTTTAAAGCTGCACTTTTAGTTTTATTGTCCGCAACTTGACTCTCTTAGTTCATTCTCACTGTTCTCCTTAAACCTTGTTTCCAGATGCGGGCAGCTGCTTACTGTCCAAACCCTCTAATAAAGCCAGTGTACTCTACCTGACCAGCACTAAACAGGAGTTAGACAAAGCTCCTAGCTGACAAGCTGATAAACATAGTGGAGCATTAAGCAGTTAAAGAGCCAGATATTTCCCTCGGGAGTTGGTGGAGAGCAAAAACAGAGCTAAAGGGAAAGTGAATATTGGACTTCCATTCGTCAGGTGGTCAGAAACACATTATTGCTCCACGTCTGCTGCTGGATGTGTGAACAGGAAGCTACAGGTTTGCTAATATGTTCTTAGCAACAGCTTTATAAGGTAATAATATATCAGTGTTGTTCAGCTGCCCCCAAGTAAAAAAAAAAAAAGCATCAATTAATGCTGGCGATGAAAAAACAGCATCCATTTTCAGAGAGCGACGAGCCGGGCTGAACTCCCATTCACTTTCTATGAGAAGCTGTGAACCACTCGCAAATCCTTCATGAGGATCACCAAACTACTGGATAGATTTACGTCTTCGGGCAATGATCAAATAAGTACAAAATAATCTATATCTACAAGTTGCTTTGGGATACTTGGGGTGTTTCTCAGTGGGGTTGTGTGAGGTACTTATCCGTAGTCAGTGTGTCACCTGCAGTAGATGACGGTCAGCACGCCCCCAGTTTGGAGAAACAGACTGGAGTTACTGCACTGAAGCAAAGCATGAATATACGTTTAAATATATGATATATTTAAAATATTTTCCAACAGGGATCTGAACTGAAAGTGAAACCCATCTATACTATTAGAGCTGCAACAAGTCATTGATTAGTTGTCGACTATTAAATTAATCAGCAACTATTTAGATAATCGATTAATCAATTTGAGTATTTTTTTAAGAAAAAAAGTCTAAATTCTCTGGTTCCAGCTTCTTAAATGTGAATATTTTCTGGTTTCTTTACTCCTCTATGACAGTAAACTGAATATCTTTGAGTTGTGGACAAAACAAGACAATTAAACTATGTATAGCTTTGAATAGAGCATAGATAAGTTTCACTTTCAGTTCAGTTCCCCGTTGGAAAAGTCCGTCTGACGGCAAGATGAAGTGCAGAAAATATTCTGAATATAACGTACACTTCAACGGATATTGTTTTTGTTTTAGGTGGCTAAAGCAGCGGTACATTGGTTTGTTCCCGTGCTGGTACTCCTGTCTGTTTCTCTAAACTCCATCTACTGTTGGTAATACACTGACTATGGAGAAGTACCTCATACAACCCCACTTCAAAACTCCCAAACTATCCCTTTAAGGCAGCTCAAGGTGTCTGGCAGTCCCAGTACTTGTTGAAGCTCAGTAGAAGGTGTCATTTAAAAAAAAAAAACAGTGATGTGACATGTTATTCGTGTTTACTAAACACTCCTCCTCTCCTCTCCTCTCCTCTCCTCTCCTCTGCAGCACCAAAGCTGTCGGCAGGTATCACTCTCCTTTCCTGGCGGAGCGCTACAAGAAGCTGCTGCAGCTCCGAGAGCAGCTGCTGCTGGACAGCCAGAGGGAGTGGACCAATTTTCTTGAGTATGACACACGCGCACACACACACATACACACACACACACACACACACACACACACACACACACACACACAAACACACACAGTTGATCATAAACTCGAGTGAAAAACGTGTCAGTGTGTGGTTCAGAGAGATGCCTGCACAGCTCTCAGCCTGCCAGAATTAGTCTGTTTTGGTCAAGTACGCCGTCAGAGCCGTCTGCTCAGAACACAGTATGCACTTACCTTAATTTACACTTGAAAATCTCTTTCCTCTCTCTCTCTTTCTCTCTCTCTCTCTCTCTCTCTCTCTCTGCAGTCAGTTTGGGGAGCACTATCACACCATGAAAAGGGCTATTAGTCACCTAGCAACCATCGACTGTCTCTTTTCATTGGCTGAGGTGGCTAAACAAGGGGACTATTGCAGGTGATGTCCTCTCATGATAACTGTAAATATGTGTGTGTGTGTGTGTGTGTGTGTGTGTGTGTGTGTGTGTGTGTGTGTGTGTGATATTGTGTGTGTGTGTGCGCTTGTGTGTGTGATACTTGTGTGTGTGTGTGCGCTTGTGTGTGTGATATTGTGTGTGTGGGTGTCCTGTGTCGTGTCCTATAGTCTCAGACAGGCTGTGTGTGGGAGTGTGCACCGGGCTCAGCATCGTGCTCAGCCAAAACGCCAACATCTCTCCCACTCACTCATATACACACACACACACACACACACACACACACACACACACACACACACACCTTTATATTGTCCATTTTAGTGTTTTCGCTTCACATCCCTCCACGTCTTCGTACTGCAGTCCCTCTTTTTTGCAGCTTCTCTTAAAGTCAGTGTTTCTTCTGTTTTGCTGTTGCTCTCTTAAAGTTACTTTTCCTGCATGTAAATATGTGTTTAAAAGGAACAATTTGACTTTTTGGGAAATACACTAAAGCTGCAACAATTATTATTGACGAGTAGTTGTCTACTATTAATATAATTGGCAACTATTTTGGTAATTGATTCTGATTTCAGCTTCTTAACTGTGAGTATGTTCTGGTTTCTTTACTCCTTCCATGACAGTAAAATTAATATCTTTGAGTTGTGGACAAAACAAGACATTTGAGGACGTCATCTTGGGCTTTGGGAAACACCGATGGACATTTTTCACCATTTTCTGACATCTTATAGACCAAACAACTAATCCATTAATTGAGAAAATAATCGACAGATTAATCGACAATGAAAATAATTGTTAGTTGCGGCCCTAAAATACATCTATTTGCTTTCTTGCCAAGAGTCAGATGAGAGGTTCAATACCACTCATGTCTGTACGGTAAATATGAAACTTAAACTTAGCTTAGCATAAAGAGTGGAAACAGGGGGAAACAGCTAGCCTAGCTCTGTCCAACGCTGTGAAACGTAAAAAGAACATGTTGCAGTTTAACGAGTTGTTAGAAACCTGGAGTCTCCGCTGGTTGCCTGGCAGTAGATTTGCCAGGAAGTAGCAGCGCCAGTCTTCTCACTTAAAGGCTGTTACACATGTCAATATATTTTTTTGAACTGTTGTTTTCGTCATGAGTTCTTTCACACAGAACACGAATATTATGCGGTGAAAAAACATTGTGATTTTTTTCTGGAACGAGGTTGATTTTCTGAATTTTCCCACCGTGAATAAAGGCATCAACCAATCACGCTGTGCAGAACGGAGTGAGTTACACTTTTATTAATGAAACAACAACTCTGAGGCTCCGAAGTCCAAACCAAGACAGCAAACTTTATTACTCCTTTCAACCTTGACAAAAGTAGCACAGACCAGATCCACTCCTTCCGCTCCAACATATAATATTCGCAGACGAGTATTTTGCATTTTCGTGGCGTTTATTCGTCACCCCCCCCCCCCGGTGTGTA
>CAKAOI010052653.1:28572-56008 GCA_916701655.1 Sebastiscus albofasciatus
GAAAGCAGGCATCCACAGTTTATTGTTTATTTTTCTCTCAATTAAATTGTATTAGTTAAAATAATTTAATTTCAAGTTATGTTAAATGTCCAAACTGACGTGTTTTATTTACTATTGCTGTCATGTTTAATAGTATTGTTCAACTGAAGTAAATATATTTACTTAGACGTGTTTTTATGATTAAAGACAGATAATGTTTTTGTATTTATATGAAAAAGGAATATGCTTTTACTCATCACTCATCTTCGACCGCTTATCCGGGGTCGGGTTGCAGGGCGGGGTCAACAGCCCCAGCAGGAGACCCCAAACCTCCCTTTCCCGGTCCACATTAACCAGCTCTGACTGGGGCATCCCGAGGCGTTCCCAGGCCAGTGTGGAGATATAATCTCTCCACCTAGTCCGGGGTCTTCCCCTATTTTTTTGTATTTATATGAAAAAGGAATATCAGTCGCATTTGTTTTTATTAGATTTTTTGTTATTATTTTGGTGTCAGCCTCAAAAAATGCAATAATAAACTGTAAATAAACTTTAATGAAAGAGTGAAGGTGAAACACGTTACATAATGCTGTGGTGGGATTCAGTTCAGGGCTCATGGTGTCAGTGTTAATGCCATCTCTAGACGTGTGTGTGTGTTTTAATTGGGTGTGCATGTGCATATCTGACTGTGTGATCTCTGCGTTCAGGCCAGAGGTGTGTGAAGGACAGCGTCAGATTCTGATCACGGACGGCAGACACCCCGCCATCGACCTGCTGATAGGAGAGCACCACCAGTATGTGCCCAACGTCACCCAACTACAGGTACACACACACACTCACACATGCATAAATACACACATGATGCACACGCATACCGACTTGCATGTTACCACACACACTTCCTCGCTCAGTGCTGGAGTGGGTGTAGGTTAATTCTGCAACAGAAGCACAAGCCAATAGGAAGAGGAGCCAAGCTTTCTATCCACCCACCTCCTCAGCTGTGCAGGACAGCAAATATCTTATTCTGTCTCTCTCCTCGCCTTCTGTCTATGTCACTGTTATTCTCCTTCTCTCCTCTCTCCTCTCTCCTCTCTCCTCTCTCCTCTCCTCTCCTCTCCTCTCCTCTCCTCTCCTCTCCCTCTCCTCTCCTCACCTCTCCTACAGGGTGATGGCAGGAGAACTATGATAATCACTGGTCCTAATATGGGGGGTAAGAGCTCGTACATCCGCCAGGTGGCTCTGATCTGTGTTATGGCTCAGATGGGCTCCTACGTCCCGGCCTCGGAGGCCCGCCTGGGCGTGCTGGACGGCATTTATACCAGGTATGAAGAACACAAGCACATTGAAATCTACCCGTGAGACCCAGGGATTAAACTTGATTTAACGCCCGAGACAGTCAGAAATGAATGAAACAGACTGACTTGCTGGAAACCTACTGTCACCATGTTTTCATGTTTTGAGAAGTGACTTGATGCTTCAGTGTAGCGTACAGTAGGCAGAGCCCAACATGATATCAGGAGCAATCTCAAGAGAGAAACGCGCCCACACACCGAATAGATGCTTCCAAAAAATTATGATAATCAAATATATACAAAACATGTTTTCTTACCTCCTGTAATATTTAGCAATGCAGATAATTTAGCTTTTATTTGTTTTATTATTTACCTCTCTCTGAGATTTCTACCCTCTGGGGTCTAAGCCATTTTTTGCTCTTTTTGGTCCGCCTGGTTTCCTTTTGTAAAACTTACTCTAGAATCTCAGCACTATAATGCACAATCATGACATACGCATCTTTTTTTTCAGGACAAACTGGGCTATCAGATTATGTAGGCTGCAGTGATGCCACATGAATGTATAAATCATTAAAATGACCATAAAGACGAGAGAAAAAACAAAACGGAAATTGAATCTCACAGACATGTATTGAATCCACACAGAGAACAATAAGGAACAAGGTTTTGGGCTTTTTGAAAAATGTTCTCCCAAGTCTTTGGAATCAGGGGGAAAAAAATTAGCGTTCTAACCAACACACATCAAAAGATATTTACATTGTTTACGGAGAAGTCCTGGCGTTTTTCTGCCCATTTTTGTACAAAAAGTTAGCTCACAGAAGACTTTCATTGTTGGATTTATTACTTTTATGAAGTTTCTGAAAAAACCCTGTTGTTCCAAGCTGGATTACAAACCGTCTGAAAGGAATACGATCGCAGCCGACACCGCATTAGAAAGCTACGATGGTGATGAAGCAGTTCTGGAGATATTCTCAAAATAGGAACTAGAGTAATGTTCTGTTGTATACGACAGCGTTGACCTCAGGGGGTTAACCCTAAAACAAGAAAAGTGAATGACAGAGCGACGACAGAAGTTGTGTTAAAGGTTGGGCCGACTGGTTTCGAGCTCTCCGGGTCTTCATCGGGATTGAAATAGTTAAAACAGATTGTTTACACCTGGTACTCTAAATGGATAATGCACCGAAAATAAACATTAATGCATCACATGATGAAATAACCAACAGATACAGAGGAAATGACTGTCACAATTATATCAAAATATTAATACCATTAGAAAGAAAGAATGGCCATGCACATCATATTATTCAGTATGATGCAGTGCCATCGAAAGGTACAATTGAAAAGGGTCTGTTGTACATAGCAACGGTCTTTTATACATAGCAACGGTCTGTTATACATAGCAACGGTCTGTTATACATAGCAACGGTCTGTTATACATGGCAACGGTCTGTTGTACATGGCAACGGTCTGTTATACATAGCAACGGTCTGTTATACATAGCAACGGTCTGTTGTACATAGCAACGGTCTGTTATACATAGCAACGGTCTGTTATACATAGCAACGGTCTGTTGTACATAGCAACGGTCTGTTATACATAGCAACGGTCTGTTGTACATGGCAACGGTCTGTTGTACATAGCAACGGTCTGTTGTACATGGCAACGGTCTGTTGTACATAGCAACGGTCTGTTATACATAGCAACGGTCTGTTATAAAGAAATAACCGAAGAACGCCGTGATTTACCAATCAGAATCGAGTATTCAACACAGCCATGTAATAAATTATATTTAAGTGGTCATTTATTATTTATTCATTTATCAACTCATTGGATTGGAGTGTATTTAATACTATTATCATCATTAATATTTGTAATATTTCAGGAGGAGGGGGAGGGAGCAGAGGTGAACATGGGAGGTCTTTGATGGACGGGATATATTATAAATAATAATTAAACGTGCTGACACTTAATCTTTTTGAGACTTTCAATAAAGATCATTTGAAAAGTAATTCCACTAGGATTTCCTCTGCATCAGTTGTTTTAATTCTTCTCGACATTAAATAATGACTTTATTTCTGCTGTATAATCCCCAGAACACACAAGTCTTCATTGGGACTACTTTCTTCTGAAGGAGTACTCTAAATGAAAACTGTTGAAAGCTGCAGGAGTTGAGAGGAAATATGTTTTGTTTTGTAATTTGGGAGCAGCTTATGAACTGGCTTCATGAAGCAGGGTGGATTTAACAGAAACATGTGATGAATAAAAGCAATCATTTGATGCAGCTGCACAGAAAAATGAACGCAGCTCGCTGGTTGTCTCTTGATGACACCAAAGTGTAGATGTTTATTTTCCTGGCAGGCATTTTAAAGATGAGACATCCATAAATAATGACACATTCACACTTAAAAACAGGTTCATACAAACACTCATCTGTACCTCGTCCGTGATGTAAACGTGGCACAGTGTTTCTCTCTTTTTCTTGATGGACAAACACACTGGAGAAGTGATATCTGAGCGACTTTTTCTAGCTTCGTCTCCGTCGACAGGAAGACGAGGTGACCATGACAACGCCGATGGAGCACAGCGCACTTTCACCTCTGTGGATTATTTCTTATTAGTGCGTTTAAATATCAGGACACGGGCGGAGACAACCTGAGGACAAAACTAAAAATCCCCCCCAAAACACCTCATTCACCTTGTTTCACCTTCATCGTCTGTGACATGGTCCAGTTTATTTGCAGGACTCCGACTAATCTCTTCTAATCCCGTTGTGTTCCTCAGCTCACAGGAGGAGGTGTGTGTGAGGGGGAAATAAAAGATGAAGTTGTTTGACGAGGCCGGCTCTATTGTTCTGTCATCTGTACGATGCAGCTCTCTGTAACGTAGGAACCCTCAGACAATAAGGCTTTGTTGGAGAAGATCTTTTTTCTTTTTCTTTTTTCCCCCGCTGATGATTATTCTCATTATGATGAGCGTAGCAGTAAGCTGTGCATGTAGTTTCCAGCCCTGACTACATATTAATGTGGAACACAGGCCAGTGTACGGTATGGTCTGTGCTGCTCTGCCTCTGCTGCACCATGTGATTAGACCTAATGGCTTGCAGATGTGTGTAATTGTCTTTTTTTTGTGGGTTTAAGCATGTTCTTATGTATTAACCCTGTGGGTGCCAGAGACCTGTTGGCACACCCAGAGTGTGTGCGTGCGTACTTCTATCTTGAGAGAAACAGTTGGCGGTTTTAGACTTCATATTGGTGTAATGAGGTGATTCTGGCCGATCCTCACGTATGTAAGGGTCTACTTTATGGTCAGGGTTTGGGTTTATTAGGAAGAGGGTTGAGAGGGCCAAAGTAAGGAAATGATCATAACACTTGGAAGTTTAATTAATTGAAGTACTTTATTAGGTACAAGGTGTACCTAATAAAGTGGCCGGTGCTAGTACCCGGTGGTCTTCTGCTGCTGTAGCCCATCTGCTTCAAGGTTGGACGTGTTGTGCGTTCAGAGATGGTATTCTGCATACCTTGGTTGTAACGAGTGGTTATTTGAGTTACTGTTGCCTTTCTATCATCTCCAACCACTCTGCCCATTCTCCTCTGACCTCTGACATCAACAAGGCATTTCCGTCCACACAACTGCCGCTCACTGGATATGTTCTCTTTGTCGGACCATTCTCTGTAAACCCTAGAGATGGTTGTGCGTGAAAATCCCAGTAGATCGGCAGTTTAATACTCAGACCAGCCCGTCTGGCACCAACAACCATGCCACGTTCAAAGTCACTTAAATCCCCTTTCTTCCCCATTCTGATGCTCGGTTTGAACTTCAGCAAGTCGTCTTCACCACGTCTAGATGACGTAATGCATTGAGTTGCTGCCATGTGATTGGCTGTTTAGCTATTTGTGTTAACAAGCAATTGAACAGGTGTGCCTAATAAAGTGGCCGGTGAGTGTATATATTTTGTCATCCTGTAAACTGAAAACAAGATTTAAACATTGTCAGTTCTCATGGAACGGTGCTGTGTGCAAAGTTCAATTTGTCAAATTAATTGGATTTATTAATAGAAATAAAATTGCATTATCGATGTTGAGGTATTTGGTCAAAAATATTGTGATATATGATTTTCTCCATATCGCCCAGCCCTAATTCACACACTGATGGCAGGTGCCACCTGAGGCCTGTACTACGAAGCAAGTTCAAAATACCCGGGCTATCTTCTCGTTATCTGGCTTAATGGCAGGGTCGACGATGTGGTAAAGTTAGCATAATTTGAAAGTAGCTTCGCCTCAGGAGCTCCGTCTAAACCCACCGCCTCCCCTCGGGGCTCCTTCCAAGGCAACGCCCCCCCCACACACACACACATGAACGAGCACCGCCGCATCATAACTACTTCACAGACACAGAGCGGAGAGAGGACCTCAACTCAACAACGCTACCTCATGACAAGTAACCGCGGCAGTGCTACTGCAGGGCTGAGTTTTCTCTTCCATTCTCCGGTAAACATGCGGCAGCGACGCCCTTTGAGTTCAGGCTGGTGCACGCCAAGGGTAGAGTACGAGCAGGGAGGCAGGGAGGCATCTGATTGGTTCTTTCCAAGCGGACCGCGAGGCAGTAATTGGTGGACGTTTTTATAGGATTACAGCAGCTACAGATGACGACTCTTTTCCGGTCCTTTTTCAGAGCTCATCAGTAATGGATCGCTGTCGGGGTGTAAAGACCATTTCAACCAATATAACAAATAGTGTAGACTGGAGAACATCGTCAACCCTGCCTTTAAGTATTGTTACAGCGTGTATGAGTATTTCAGCCTTCTTTCAGCTGCGTCCTCGTCTCCGGCGGTGTGAAACGGACCTGAGAGCAAGTCAAAACATAAATATAAAAACATAATTTAAAGCGGTAAACAGCCACAGCATACGGCCAGCTGTCCTTCCTGCATTTGTCAGTTTGAACTGTGTTGATTTCAGCCTGGATTATGACTGTAACTTCTTCATCTCTGTGTAATATTATCATATATGGAGCTTTGATTGGTCAGTGGGCGTTGCTTTTATACGAGTTGATCTCTTGTCTGGAACATAACCTGCTCTGGAGGATGTGTTCAGCATTAGTTACCATGGCGATCTACCCCGGTAAGAAGTGACGGAGTTACCTTAAAGTAACCTTAAATCCTGCTTCGTAATACAGGCCTCTGCTCATCGGGATCTAAACTGATTACTCACACACCGATGGCAACAGCCTTCTGGAGCGTGGCCGACCTGCTCGACCTCCTGAAGCTGCCCCCTAATTACTGCCTCAAACAAAAGACTTTGAATTAGGGAGTAATTAGTGTCAGCTTCAGGTCATGGTGGTAGTGCTGCTGTGGACTTCAGTCAGTGAAGATCTACCAAAGTACAGGATGTGTGTGTCCCTCCGTTGTTTAGTCCGGTCTCTGATTGTGCTTCGAGGTTAATATTCTCTTTCTCTCTGAAAAAAAAATGAAATTTAAGGAGCTAATTAATGTCCACAGAGAAAACACACCCGCACAGCATGCGCCGCTGTCCTCTCTTCACCTCCTCTGTTACTGTACCTCCGTCGTCCCGTCTGTTGTCTAATTGGACTGATCGACCTCTCTCTATCACCGACATCCTGAGGAGAATCTGTTTTGATGATAAGCGCTCAATCAATTCCCACCGCTGTGTCAAGCGTAGTAGACGCAGCGGTGGGAATTGCTTCATCTTGTGTGTTTATGAGCGATAGGGGAGACGGACGTGGAGTGAGAGGAATGAGACTTTGTGGGTTGGGGGGTAATGAGGTGGTGCGTAGGTGTCTAATGGGATATCCTGTCTGAACTGATCCACATGATCGATTATCAATGAGGATAAAGAGAATAATCTGGAGATTAGCGCCTCTCAGAGTCGTCTTTTTTATTCTCCTGCCCATTCCACTGTGCTACAGCATTTTTACAAATATGCCATACGGCGGTTTGAGCATAATTCGGTGTGTGTGTGTTCTTTTACAGACTTTAGTAAGCCTGGTGGGTGTGTTTGCTGGCAGCTGACGGATGCATATGTGTATGTGCAGGTATGCAGCTGCTGTGTGAGTGTTTTTATTGCCGGTATTGAGTCCTGAAGGTTATAGAGCACATCCTTCCATCCCTTCATGGTTGTTATGGAAACAGCAGAAGGACTCCGAATGTAAAAACCGTGTTTTTGAAAAGGACCTTTAATCGACCGTGGACTCGTAGCAGTGATTATGCCGTGTTTTACTAAAGTCTTTCAGTACCCCCCCCTCACCCCCACCTCCCCGTCAGAAAGTGCAGTGAGATGTGGCTAATATCCAGAAAGACCTCACAAACCGCTACTGAGTGTTTTGGTGCCAACAGGTCTCTGTGTAACATCGTCACCTCGGTGGGTGTTGTACGGCGATGGGAAACATGTTGAGCATGTGGAAAAATGTTGCATCCTAAATCGACTCATTCGTTCCTCAAGAGTTTTTATAGTGCTGCGGTGTCAGAGTGTCTGTGCCACCTTGTAGGCGGCACACAGGGCCGGTTAGGCCTTCAGTGTTCCTGTAGGACAGCGTGGAGTTAACGCTGCAGAAATAAGAACCGGTAGGACTAATCTAAATGAGAAATGCCTTGTGTTATGTGCTTATTTTGGCTTTCATGCTGCACACATGTAGATAAGAAGATGGGACGACAGCAATCGATAAATTAAATACTCTGACTTGCATTCTATTAAGAGCCAGCAGGGGGCGACTCCTCTGGTTGCTAAAAGAAGTCTGATTGTATAGAAGTCTATGAGAAAATGAGCCTACTTCTCTCTTGATTTATTACCTCAGTAAACATTCTAAACATGAGTTTATGGTCTCAATCGCTCGTTTCAAGTCTTCTTCAATACAGCATGATGTTCATTTAGTAAATTATGGTCCCATTTAGAGTCAAATAGACCATAAAGCAGGGGATGCTTTAGGGCATGGCTACCTTGTGATTGACAGGTCGCTACCGCGCCGTTGTCCGGTCTGGGAGTGGTCCGTGTTTTCGTCTTACAACTTTAACCCTTTCACAGTGTGTTTTCAGTTCATAAAAGTTAATTATTACCTTTTTGGTCGCCTAAAAATGTCTTTTATTAAGTGTTTGGTTGTACTTAGCTCCACCCTCTTGTGTCACTTCTGGTTGCAAAGAACCAAGATGGCGACGGCCAAAATGCCGAACTCAAGGCTTCGAAACAGCAGTTCACAAACCAATGGGTGACTACGTCCACTTCTTATAAACAATCTATGGCTCCAACTAGTTTTTATTTTCCTTATCAATTAACTTAAACTGCACTAGTCAGTATTTTTAAATTAACATGGGATCAAATGACGAGCAGAGAATGATCAAATAACTCCGCAGTTCCCCACCGGTCTACGGAGAGTTTTAGTGTCTTTCAGCTTATTGTTTTGTTTTTCTGTCCTGTAACTTTATTGTTTTGGTTCAGTCTCACCACTCTTATCGGTGTTGTTTTGTGCTGAAGTGTCGTGTCAATATGGCGACGGCCAAAATGCCGAACTCAAGGCTTCAAAACAGCAGTTCACAAACCAATGGGGGACGTCACGGAGATTACGTCCACTTCTTATATACAGACTATGGTTTGCGATGGTGTGTTTGGTGTTGTGGTGGTGCTTGGATTTTTGTTTTGCCAAAATAAACAAGAAGTTTTGATTGATCAGAGTAGAGTGATGTCATAAAGTATTAATAAAATAAAATAACTGGGCAATCTGAGAGCAAGAAGCGAACCACGAGTGTCAGAAAAACACTTGAAATGTGGCTAAGCATGTTTTCTGGAGAGGTGCGGGGTGATGATAAATGACTCTATTTTCGGAATCGGTTTAATTGGCGGGAAAGAAGGAACTCAATGCAGAGCAGCAGGACACCCAGCTGGTGGAGTGTGTCTGTGTTTCTGTTGTACATCCGCTCATCAATGGACGGACAGAGAGTGTGAACGGCGCTCTTCCTTTTCAACTGATTCTGTCTGTCCTTCCTGCCGCGCAGTTATTGATCCGATTGTCATAATTTCCCCGGAGTCTTAGCATACATACACCCACCCACACACACACACACACACACACACACACACACACACACACACACACACACACACACACACACACACACACACACACACACTATAAATTGGCTAATGAAATGCAGCAGCATGTCTGCCACACCCTCTCCTGTGTGGCGTGTGGTGTAACCATGGTAACTTAGTGCTGGAGGCTCCTGTCGGTGGTTCATTGATATTATGGTAGTATGTTGAAGGACAACGAGGACAGGAAGAGACAGATTTAGAGGTGAGAGAAGCTGACTGGCGGATAGATGTGGCATCTGTGATCCAGCTGGAGTCACCGCTCTGTCTGTCTGTCAGTGTGTGTCCATGCTTCAGGGGAGCTTTCAAACTGGCTCTGAAGAATTCAACATGTTGTTATTGTATCTCTGTAATCGTTAATATCTATTGCTACGGACTCAACAAGTGGCAACATCGATAGTGTTCAAGACAGTCTTGTTCCACTGTTGGAGTCTTTTTGATTTTCTGTCACTCCTCAAACGACAGTGTAACATCATCAACCATAATTATACCTGAATGTGTTTGTCAATGCTTTCGTTACATGACTTCTAGGCTGTCTAGTAAACATGTTTCTCAATACACATTGAGCAAGAGGTGTTATAGCAGCAGATGAACCTCTTTTTGCCTGCCTTCACTCACACACCGCGCTAGTTCTCACTCGCTGTCTCGCTCCACCTCTCACGTACATGCGCGCACACTACACACTGCAGAAGAGTTAGTTTAGCTCTGAGAATATCTAGTGAATGTACAGTGGACGTTTGTGCAGAAATAAATGCTGCAGCTCCTCCAGACCAACAGAGGTTTCCCGTGTCGTTTCCTGCTGCTGAGTGAAGTGACGGGGCTCCGAAGCGAGTAACGTTATCGCCTCCGACCGGGGCTACGGTGTCTCCCCTGTTCCTTCTGACCACGGTCGGGAGGCTGAAGCAGGAAACACACTATCAGCATTGATTCATGGAGAGACCTTGGTCTGGTCAGCTAACATTACCGCCAAGCAGCTGAAATATAGAGTGATATTGTGGTTTTAGCTGACGTGTGTCTCCTCACTGTTTTCATGGATGCTCGTTCATGTCTATGTAGAGCGAGCAACAGTACGCTGACTTTTGTTGACTTAACGGCGACAGGTGTTGCTGTGGCCAAATGGAGAGTCCTCCTGGTCCTATCCTCACTAAAACCCTTGTAGAATCTATGTGCTTTGTGTTATTTCTATCTGCTTTGGCACAGTTGTAGTCGAGGAGTTGCTGAAAACATTTTAGGCGAGGATAAATATGTACAGTTTTTTTTTTAGTTCATCAAAATTTACTACAGTAGTATAGAATAGTAACAGTCACAATGTTACTAACACTGGGGATGAATTCTCTGAGGTCTTACCTATCCATAGAGACCAAGATCATGCATATAGACCTGCTAGTTGTGGAGCTATTCTTGATTTATCTATGGTATGTCTGTCTGGGCGAACCACACCTTCCAGCTCCCTAGGGCTTACGAGGTTAATATCCATGATGTTGCAGTGAGATGTTCAGTAGTGTTCGGGTGTCTGCATACTTTTGGTCACATAGTGTAGCTACCTCTTCTGTTGCACTCCCTCAGTTAAAAACTAAAACAAAAACTGGCCTCACATCAAGGTCGTTTGTTAATATTGATGAGGTTCATCAATAACATTTGGAAGTCTGCTTCTGCTTTGTGTTTGTGAGACCTGCGGTCGGTCGTTGATTGGAAATAGATGCATAGTGAATAAATAATTGATGATGCTTGAAGTGTTTCTTTTAGATTTGTAGGGCTGTTTGAGTGTTGCAGAAACATTAATTTTCTTTTTTATTATCAGCGATGCTTTAGGCTGAATGAGGATAAATCCTGAATAATTGGAAAATTAAAAAGCTGGAGGAATTTTGTAAATGATAAGAAATTAAACTCAGTTAACCTGAGACGACATCAGAAGAGAAGAGAAATTTGTAGTTTGTTCACAAGTCGTTTATTAATTAAACACCGGTATCGGATCGGTACTCGGTATCAGTCGATACCAAAAGTCCAGGTATTGCTATCGGTACTGAAAAAGTCAGATCAGTGCATCCTTCTTTAAAAGAGCATAATTTTGAGGTCCAGAGTTCAGACTGTGACGTGACACATGACGGGTGACAATGAGACTTGATCCATTTTAATCCTCCACAGCATCAGCATCACCATCAGCATCACCATCACCATCACCATCAGCATCACCATCAGCATCACCATCACCATCACCATCACCATCACCCTGCAGCTGCACGTCGGCTTCCTCCTTTTTCTTCTGTTCAGTTTTAAAACAGAACCTCAGAGTGTTATAGTCACTCTCTCACACTTTCTTCACACCCCTCCTTTTCCATCTCACTTTTTCTTTTCTTGGTATGTACAGTAAGTTCTGGAAGAGGAGGAGGAGGAGGAGGAGGAGGAACGGGTTCACTGATCTGTTTGTGGGTGTTTTTTTTGAGTTTCTGGAAGAACAACAGAATTATCTCAGTGGCTTCAACTTTGAGAATTTAAAGACACATTCTCAGTCCCAACTTGTCAAACAGCGAGGCTTGGTCAGCGGCCCTAAGCTACAAACTGTGATGCACTAGGTACCCCTATAGCGTCAGTTTTGGACGTGTCAGGGACGTCTTCAACGACGATCAAGTTCAGAGTGTTATTTAGCTTCCTTCACGACAAGCCAGTATAACATGGTTGGTACCAAATGATTCCTTAGGTTTTTTAGTTTTATATGATACCAGTATCTTCATTCTAGCTTTAAAATGGAGCCCGCTACAACCTCCGGAGGATCGATTGCATTAATACGTTAAAGAAATTAGTGGCGTTGAAACGAATTAACATTAACGCGTTAACTTTGAAAGCCCTACTAAAAATATTGTGCAATCTGATCTCAGCATAGCCCTCTGTCTCTCTGTCGCTGTTTCACTTTTGACCTCTGACCTCTCATTTCTTCTGTGTCTGATTATCAGGATGGGGGCTTCAGACAACATCTATAAAGGGCGCAGTACGTTCATGGAAGAGCTGACCGAAGCCTCGGAGATCATTTTCCACGCAACCGAACGCTCACTGGTCATCCTTGATGAACTGGGACGGGGCACGAGCACCCATGATGGGATTGCCATCGCCTACGCCACCCTGGAGTACTTCATCAGAGATGTAGGTGTTTTTGTGTGTGTGTGTGTGTGTGTGTGTGTGTGTGTGTGTGTGTGTGTGTGTGTGTGTGTGTGTGTGTGTGTGTGTGTGTGTGTGTGTGTGTGTGGACACTACTGATGACGTGGGAATAAGACCCATTTAAAAATGAGAGGGAAGGCAGTGATGGGACATCTGAGTTACAAATGTGAAATACACCCAACCATACACATATTCATCTTGCACTGTTGGGTCTTGAAGCCAGCCCAGTTAACCATCTTGCTAATGGTCTAAAGAGGTTTGTGTCCATGCAAGTGTTTGATTGTGAGCTCTGCAGACTGCAGCGATTGTTTGTTTTGCAGAGAGAAAGACGAGGCTCCAGAGAGCCCTCAGCAGCAGAGCAGCTCTTAGAAATCTGACCAGAGTTTTGGACAAGCTTGATCTATAACATTAATATTCTGTTAGAGAGCAAAGTTGCGATGGAGAAGGAGAGAGAGAGAGAGAGAGAGTGATCCCTCGGTACCTCGTTGTTCAGGGGATGTATGTTGTACCGCGGCGTGCCTCATTTAGCTCTCATGAACCACCCACATCATCAAGGCTGATGACAGGTTGTCCAATGTCTACTTTTGTACGTCTCGAAGGATCATACGTGTCCGTAGGTGTCGTCGTCATTTCTTAATTACATGTTTCCTGCTTATTTTTGTCAGCTGTCGTTAAAATGATGTGTATGGGAAGCAGAAAGGTCCAATTTTAGCCAGCAATCAAGGCCAACTGGTGCAGAGGTTTGACAGAGCTGGAGATATTTGGTGCTTTCCAGCCCAGCGTTCCTATGAGAAAGTGTGTGTGTGTGTGTGTTCTGCTGCAATCAGGAGCCCTTTGGGTGTTGCACACTGTTGCGTGGCTCCGTTTCGACAGAGCAGATGAGTGGTACCTGGAGAGAACGAGAGAGGAGGGGGGGTGTTTGTGTCAGTAAAGGTGGTTATCAATACCGACATTGGCAAGTCAATCGTCGTTCCCTCGCGGAGAACTTGACAGTACTTGTTCGTACCAATGTGTTGAACAAACGGATCAATGCTGTAAGCACAGGAAATATTACAGTTTGACACGTGCTGCGCGCTTGAGATTGTGGCATCAATGAGGACACACAGCTGTTTATTCTCTCAGCTGTTTACATTCAGAATATCTTCACCTGTATGTGGAGTGACCAGGTGTCACACTTAACGAGGGGACGCACGGCATTTTTATCCCACGTTACACATATTGAGAAGATGTCCCACATTTTCATTGGCTCTAGTTTTCAAAAGTCAAACCGCTGCAGGACAGACGCTTTTTTAAAATCTGGCTGCTGTCAAACTGCGCACATGTGGGTCAAGTTCAGGTTAACATTTCACCGTCTTTGCTACGCTACGCTCAACGGAGGAAATTGCTAGTCACCGCAAAGTCACAAAGCTCTGCAGGTTTAGGCGGAATATGATGAAACTACCACAAATAAAAGGAGGAGCAGCTACAACAAAGACTGTGAAACTACTTAGAAGTATTTCTAAGCTTCTGGAAGGCAATTCTTAGAGTTTTATTATAACATTTTTCAGTTTCACACGGGGGCAATACGTCATGACGCGACACAGTTCAAGTCTCACAAGAAACGTGCGGCTCAAAAAGAAACATGCCGATCTATGGATGCATTCGGGCAAAGCATAGAGATGTTACAAGATAAGGGGCAGAATAGAAATGTTTATTATTTAAGTTAGATAGACATTATATCAGAATTGTAGACTACCTCTCAGCCCTCTGTTACAAGAATACTGGCAGACACATCATCACAAAGAGGCCTCAACATCCATAAAGGGAAAAGTAAAGTCCTCAAGGTCAACACAACCGGCGAAGACTCAGTGACCTTGGAGGGAACAGCACTTGAAGAAGTAGAAGCCTTTACGTACCTCGGCAGTGTCATTGATAAGCAGGGTGGAACGGATTCAGATGTCAGAACCAGAATCGGCTTCATTCATACAACTTAAGAACATCTGGAGCTCCAAAGAAATCAGCCGGTGGTCAAAGCTCAGACTCTTCAACTCCAACATCAAACCAATAGTCCTCTATGGTTCAGAGACGTGGAGGACAACCAATAACAAAGGTACAAACATTCATAAACAACTGCCTGAGGCGGATCTTAAACATCCACTGGCCAGATATCGTCAGCAACAATGACTGGCGGACCTTGGTCAACGGCCTACTGTATGCTCCATAAAGGAGCGATAGGCTTTGAATGAATGAAAACCTCTCAGCCTTGGTAACGTGTCCCACATTGTCCCACATTGTCCCACATTGTCCCACACAAACATACTCTTTGTCCCACATTTGGTTTGTTGGGATCTGGTCACCCTATCTGTATAATATAAACTAAAGAAACACGAAGCGTCCTGTTCGTTCTCGTTCTCGTTAGATGTTTTCTAATCAGCCTGTCAAATGACACCATTTGGATTTGGAGTTGTGCCTGCTGCTGGATATTATTTCAAATAGTGTGAATGAAAGTTCTTCTTCAGTTTATTTAAAATGTACATTACCCAGACGGTCTCTGAGTACACTTTATAAGTTAGTAGAAAGAAAACAGCATAAAACACATTATTTAATGAAAAAGTAGACAAGCACACTCATGTCATAATGTTAGTGTGACAACAAGGTTGAGGTTAGTAAAAACAAAGTATAACCGTCACAGGATTGGGGTAGCTCGCTTGCTTGTCAACGAGGTAAAACAGTGATTTGGGTTTCCAGCTGGTGAAATTAGAGAGATCATAGTGAACAGAAAAAAAGAGGAGTTTTCAGCCTGGATGTGAAAGTGTCACTCAGAGCTTGGCGTTCAAAGGCTCGACCACCAAAAGGGTACTCATTAAATTGAGGAATTGATAATTAACCATCATTAAGCATCAAGGGAAGGTAAAGGGCGTGATGGAGTATACGGTGAAATGAGGCTGGAGATATATATATATATACGAGGGAGACGGTCTATTTAAAGCCTTATAGGTAAGAAGGAGGATTTTGAATTCAGCTCCGGTCGACATCAGTACAGGTGTTTAATTACTATTAATTAATGTAGAGACAGACACCGGCTGTGACCGCTCCGTCCTCCACACTGCTATTGCCTCATTAATGTTATGGTTTCCTTATAGCGTTGGGTTTATATCTGACATATTGCCAAATTTGCTTTTCTCTTCGACACCAAATCCTCCGCCGCCATCTCTCTCTCGTCCCGTGTGTGAAATCTGACTCCTGCTACTCTGAGCTGAGACTCCGTACGGAGCAGATGCATTCACTTATAGTTTGTAGCATCTGTCCTTCAACTGTGTATTGATAATACGGCACTGATACGCCGAAATGAACTAACGACGGTGGTTACGTAATGTGTAACACCGGTAACACTGACTACCGTGGCAAACCTAAAACCAACACTATTTAGCTCTGGTGTTGGGTGGTGTTTGTGTGGTATTAAGGCCCGCCAGGCTGTAGCCTCTCCGGGGGAAAAGGATTCATCAACTCCGATGGTCCACGCTGACCTTAGGGAGCATGTATTTAATCTCGCACTTGAGGAACTTTATTTTTCCGGCTATCGTGGTTTAGCACACCGCCAGCTGTTTAGCTGACAGTCAGCGAAACCACTGATTGTAGATTTGGGGCCTCGTGGTGGTTGTGAAAGCACGAGCAGCCCCAACGTGCAGCTCCCACTTCAGTCCACAGATACCATTGATGGCTTTCTGGAGTTTTCCCATTAAAGCATACTCACTCTGCTGCTGCCCTCTGGGTAATCAAAGCTGTATCCAATCTACGAGAGCTGGTATTTGTTTATTTTCTGTTTTCCAAGGCCTTCGTCAAAAAGCTCCAAACTGCCCCGAGTTACCCCTGTTCAAATAAAGATGAATAAACATTTATCTTTGAAAACTCCTTCCAGTTTTCATGTTTTGCCAGTTCCACATTAATCTTTGGACAGAATCTCGGGGGTTATGTAATCCTGCTGGAGACCGTAGAATGAAAATGTGTAAGTAGCAGCTGCTGCTGGCAGGAGGAGGGAGCTCTCTAACTACCTGTTGTATAACAGCATTGATTTGTGAGAAAAGCCTCGCTATTAAAGGAAAGACAAACAAAAGAAGTTATGCGATACAGCGAGAGGCCTCCTCGGTGCAGGCAGACCTCTTTCATGCTCGCTCCTCTTCCTCCTACTCGTCCTCCTCCTCTTCCTCCTCCTCACCAGACTCAACCGTTGGCGTCAAAAAGTCAGACTACTCCTCCTTTGACTCGGTTGTTATAGTAACACACCTTTCCCTGTCCCCCAGCACTCACCTGAGAGCTAGTTAAGAATGTAGATGGGTTTCATAACACCACTCAATAAAAGAGACAGCCTTGACGCAGGAAGAGAAAAAGAAACAGAAACGCAGAGGAGCTAAGACTGGGACGCGCTTCCAGCAGAGGGTTTTATGGTGAAATCACGACCGGCGCATGGTTGGATGGTCATCTTCTTTAAGCTGGGCATACACTGTACGAGTTTAGCCCGTTCCTCGCCCGACTTCATTTTAGAGCTGGACCATATTTCAGCGTTTGCTGTGCATTGTACAGGGGAGACCGAGGACCGATTAACTCCTCCCAACCGCTTGTTGGACATTCGGACGACAACTTTGGTCGTCGGTCCACAGACTCGAAGCAGAGCCACGGGCCGATTCCCCAACGTCAGCGCCTTAGTTCTACTTGTTCTTACAGTAATCAGAACGTAGCTATCAAGATAACAATTTACAATAGATATAGTAAAACGTAGCTAGCTTACCTCCAATTCTCTCTGCAAAATAGACAATACAAGCCGTACTGTCCACGTCTTCCTCGCCACCTTTGAGTCCGTATACGCTGGTGGCTCTTTTTTTTAGAGAAGCAGACAGGATGGCACAGATGATGAAGGCCTTGTTATTATTGTGACTCGCACAGACCTCTGCTAGCAAACAAACTTGCCTCAGAGCTTTCAAACCAATCTTTATGGACAACTTTCAACAGCCAGAACGGTCCTCAGGTACAGTGCCATGCCCCAGGAAGAGCGTCGTCGTTGATGCCAATTTTCGTAGTGGCCAAACGGCGGTACTACAACTTCAGTGTTCGTTATGTGATGCCAATGGGCCCCAAAAAGACTTTTTCACATAGACTTACATCGGGAAAGAGACGTCTGTAACTCAGTGGATAATTTTTTTTGAGGTGAATCAACTTCCCAGTACGAACACTCTAACAGCCCTTATTTAAATCATTAGGTCCTAAAAGTTGTAAAACGCACTAATAGCTGAATCCAGAGCTATTTCCCTTCCTCTGTTCATGTGAATGAGGCCCAGACCGAGGCTGGAGAGAGGGCTGACCGAGCCGTGTGACCGAGCCATGTGACTGAGCCACGTGACCGAGCGGACGCTACTGCGCCTGCTCCATGGGCCTAACGGATGCGGAAGATCGCCGGGAAGATCTGGGAACTTTTCCACTCAGAAGTCGAGCCATTTTGGCTTCATGCGCCACTGAGCAACTTTCATAGCAGTGAACGGGAGCCCGCCTCCAACGCTGTATCCAGTTCTCTTAATACATCCATGGTAGAGTGTGAGCATGATCTACTCGTACAGTATTAGCAGTAATTACACAACAACATTTCTATAATGGTACAGCCCAGCTTTAGCCGTTACTCACTCTCAGACTTGGACTCTCACTTTTATTCACGCCAACAGCAGGTCCTGTATTTAGCCTCACACTAAGCTCATCGCTACACATTGCTCTCCACTCGTACCGTGACTCAGGTTTACATGGGACTGCACTAACATTGTAACACTGCACTGTGAAAACGAGGCAGAATCAGGCCCAGCTTTACACTTGGGAGAACTCACTAAAACTCACTTTTGGCTGCACACTAATGGGCACATTCTCAGTTGAATGTATCGCTCCATGTGGGCGTAAATGGTCTGATGTGCTCACGCTGATGCACAGAGCTCCTACGAAGACCCACATGTGCTCCACTGCACTGCTCTGTGTCTGTATGCAGCACATGGAGAAGATGCTAGTCAGTTTTTCTCTCAGCTCACTGTGATTCTTTTGTCCTTTTCTCGCTGTTGCAAGTTTGATTTTAAGAATTTAGTTTTGAAGCTTCATTGCACGCCATACATGGTTTATTCAGAGCAGTGGTTCCTAACACGTGGGTGGGGACCCCAGAGAGGGATCTGAGGATAAAAAGCAGAAGGGCTGCAAGATGATGCAAGATATATCTGTTCTGTCACACATAATTATGTCTACTTTTTCTGATTTCAAGGTGCTAAGTTAGAAGTTAAGAGTGTTAATATAGCCTATAGTAGCCGTAGTCTTCAGCCCCAACTGACGCTGACTTGAGTAACATCACTTGAGGACATTTATCAGATTTAGCACAGCTTCCTCTGATAATATATGTGAATTATGTAAAAATGAAGACCTAATGAAACATCTGTTTTATGAATATCAGTACAGAATCTCATCATTCAACTGACCTGGTAGCCAAGGATGTAATATCATACTATGAAAACAAAAACCATAAAATTCAGCGGATAGTTTTATTGAGGAAATTCTACATTTATATTTATATACTTTTTATTTATATCATTGTTATTATTGTCTTTTTTCCCTTTCTCTCTTTTTTGTTATAGTATTTTTTAATCAATTCAAATATTTAATCGCGATTAATTGCATGATTGTCCATAATTAATTTTTGAACTGTTCAAAATGTACCTTAAAGGAAGATTTGTCAAGTATTTAATTCTCTTATCAACATGGGAGTGGGCAAATATGCTGCTTTATACAAATGTATGTATATATTTATTAGTGTAAATCAATTAACAACACAAAACAATGACAGATATTGTCCAGAAACCCTCACAGGTACTGCATTTAGCATAAAACAATATGCTCAAATCATAGCATGGTAAACTGCAGCCCAGCAGGCAACAACAGCTGTCAGTGTGTCAGTGTGCTGACTTGACTATGACTTGCCCCAAACTGCATGTGATTATCATAAAGTGGGCATGTCTGTAAAGGGGAGACTCGTGGGTAAACATAGAACCCATTTACATTCACATATCTGGAGGTCAGAGGTCAAGGGACCCCTTTGAAAATGGCCATGTCAGTTTTTTTCCTCGCCAAAATTTAGCGTAACTTTTGAGCGCTATTTAACCTCCTTCACGACAAGCTAGTATGACATGGTTGATACCAATGGATTCCTTAGAAGTTCTAGTTTCATATGATGCCAGTATCTTCACTCTAGTGTTAAAACGGAGCCCTCTACAACCTTAAAATCGCAAGTTGTGTTAATGAAATTAGTGGCGTTAAAACAAGTTTGCGTTAACGCGTTAATATCGCGTTAACTTTGACGGCCCCATTTGTTTTGATCTTTTAGAGTTTCTTATAAATACCATATGTCCTGATGAAATGGAGTCATGCCTGGTTTGATATCCGTATCTCAGTATGATGCCTAATGTTCTCTGTTTTGTATTATCACACATTGTTACTGACCATTTCTCTCCTCTGGAGCCACAAAAGGCTTATAATATACGGTATATCACACATGCAGTCATACTCCCCCAAGACCTGTAATGGGTAACGAGATCTATACACCCACAGTTTCAGAGTCTCATTCACCCTTACTGGTCAGGAAAAGCACAAATACTGCACCGAGACCAGCGGCTTTTTTCGGGGTGACGTAATTGGACAGATGGCATACGTTTCTAAAACCCTAAAGCTCTGGTCCATGTCAGCATCTTAAACAGTCGGTCCTTAATGTTGCACCCTGGATGAAAGCCACAAGCATTGACGTGGCTGAAGTATTTCCCTTTAAACAAAAAGACACAATAAAGGAAAGGTCCTCACCTCTGCTCCCGTCACTGACCCTGACTCCAATAATTTGGACCAATTAGAGAACTAGATTGACTCGCAGCCAAAGTCAGAGGTCAGTGACACACGTGCACGCGTCATTTACACAAAAAATCTCTTCGTCTCACGCACACGCACACACACACACACACACACACACACACACACACACACACACACACACACACACACACACACACACACAGCACCTCAGCGAGAGCCTTGTTAGTTGCGAGGTGAGAACACGAAGGGTGTTGACTTGTGTCAGAATTGGATTGTGTCTAATTGGATGGAGAGAATAACAAGACAGAGAGACAGCAGTAGTGGTGTTGACACCTGCAGCCTTTTCCTCGGGATCACATTACCGAGTGGAAGCACACGCACGCACACACACACACACCGCATCGTTGACAACACATCTCTACATGTGTACAGTGAAACAGGCGTATGATAGGGGGGTGGACGAGGTGACACAATGCAGAGAAAGTGTTATTATCCGTGGCCATGTGGCCGATCAGCAGTCTGTCAGAGATGCTGTTTTGTTTGAACCTTCGTGTCAAGTGAGCCGAACACGCAGCCCGTCACATCTGGACCGGCCTCGGAGCATTCCTCTGTCTGTTTATAAACATACAGCAAAATTGAGCTTACGTTTAAGAGTGGATATTTATAGATGCTCCTCTTTTTCAAGTCCCAGACTACCACTGTTCATAATCAGAGAGGCAGAGAAATGTTCCCTGCATTTTTCTATCTTCCAATTAGATATTTTTGTCCATATCATAGTCATCTTGGAGGAGTTTTAAGATCATACACACCATTAAACCTCATCATATTTCAACAGAAATCTGAGGGTGTTTTCATATATAATCCTTTTTAAACGAACCGAACTGAGTCCTCTTAAAGTGGACCAACAGAAAAGGGACTCAGTTCTGTTTCTGGTCCCCTTCAGCTCTGATGAGGCCTCAGTCTTCTGGCGAGGAGAAAGACAGGAGTAAGAACAAATAAGCCACTACACTTTAGAAACAAGCCCAAAAAAACACAACTACCAAATAACTACCAAGTAACTACCGATATTTGATAGCGACTGTTCAGGAAAACAAGCCCAAAGTTGCTTATAATAAGAGGTCTGCGGAGAACTCTGCAAGTAACCAAACAATAAATACATCTCTGGTTTAATTATGTTTGGACAGATTGTTTAGTCTACAAAAGGTCAAAACCTCAGAGAATTTCTCAAAACTGCTAATTCAGTCAAACTACATGTATAAATATGGATGTGCAAGATTATAGAATCTGGAACCAGCTGATTGTATTTTTACTTGATTTAAACGATGATTCGATCTATTATTCAAAATCACCCATGATGAATTTTCTGGTTACCGACTAATCGATTAATTGACTAATTGTTTCAGCGCTAATTTCATCACACCGTCCAGCTCTGCAGAAAAACGGCTGTCAGTTCACCCAGAGGTGCTCTGGTAATGAGCTGCCATTAGCACCTAATCAGACCATTATCAAGGCTGCAGCCTGCCTTCGCCACGCTCCGGTTGTTTTTACCTTTCAGTGTAGGTGGACAGGAATGATTGAAGTAGCCTGCCTGTGTGTGTGTAGGTCTGTGTGTGTGTGTGTGCAGTGTACAGGTCTGTGTGCCTTTGTTTGAAGCGTGTAGGAGTCACCGTGCACGTCTCTGTCAGAGGGAGGTATTACTAGTGACGTGTGACCTTTCTTAGACCGAGCGGTTAGCAGGACGATCCTGCAGCCGCCCGTCTGCTGCGATGATGTAAGACTCAGGTCTGCTTCACCATGAGGGCTCGTACACTATTTGTTATCATTACTGTCATCATCAGACTTTATGATTATTAATACTAACATTTTTGATATATTTTAATCAGCATTACTTATTCTGTTTCAACAATTGTCACATTGTAAAGTTGTGTGTTGTTGTGTTAAGCCCTCGGGTGCTGGAAGGTGTGGTTCTCCTAGACAGACATACCCAAAATAAATCAAGAATAGCTCCACAACTACCAGCTCTATTTGCATGATCTTGGTCTCTATGGATAGGTAAAACCTCAGAGAATTCATCCCCAGCGTCAGTAACATTGTGACTGTTACTATGCCTGAGTAAATTGTGATGAACCAAAGGACACATTTACATTTTTATCCTCTTCTAAAATGTTTTCTACCTTAGACAGTGGATAACTCCATTATAGCAATGATGCCATGCACAGAGATGCCACTGAATTCATTCAGCAACTCCTTGACTACAACTGTGCCAAAGCAGATATAAATAACACAAAGCCCATAGATTCTATAAAGGTTTTAGTCAGGATAGGACCAGGCGGGCTCTCTGTTTGGCCACTTGGATACCCAAAGTGTGCCAAATGGGTTTTCTAACTCTTGAAAAGGAATCTGGCTATAAAATACTACTGATATCCACTACAGGAGGCTGTGTGCACACAATGGAGCCTTTGGCCATGACATTTCCCCTGTGCATCATCACATTCTACCATTGTGCACAGTTTAATATCAATAAAAAACTACTAAATTGTATAATTTCGACTCCAAATGGAGTCGTTTTATTATAATCATGAAATATGATCAAGTAAAACTTAGATAATAACAATTAGGATCAAAGATAAGATGACAAAATAATACAAAGTCAAGTATGTACATTCGATATACAGGAAAAACGGTCAAAAGTATTATAAAGTAATGTTATTTGGACAAAATGGTGTTGTTTTAGTCGCGTAAGGCCTCATCTTTTAGAAACAATTCAGAAAAAAGAACACCACAGAATTTTAGGAAGTTTTTAAAGGCAGTGTTTTAACACACAGCTCAGCTGAACCGGTACCGGGTTCGTCGGATAAAAGAGGTTAATGCATCCTCCTACTCCCGTTCACGTGTGATCAGGCTGTTAAAGTAAGCAGGAAAAGGAAATGCATTTGTTTTAGTGAAGAGCTCTCAGCAGCTGTCCTGAGGGTGCAGCGTGAGAGAGAAACTGTTTGTGTATGCATTGAGAAAGAGAGAGAGAGAGGCTGAGTGAGCGCCCCACCCGCTTTTTTGAGATTTCCACGTCTTAACCTTAATGCCAGAGTTCAATCATGTAGCGTTTGGGTGGCTCCCGGGCCTGACGGAGATTAAAGGTTAGTGGTATGAGGTGAAGTGCCTTCATTTCTCTCAATTTGTCTCCTAAAAGCCTGAAAAGCCGGGTGTTTACGGTGAAAACGGAGTGATTGACTGCAGACATCCTTAAGAGAAAAGCAAAACGGGGGGAAAAATGTGACATAATAGTGTATGTATGTGTTTATACTGGTGGTTCTATTCATCACACAGCATGTCTTCATGTATTAGCTCAGCACACTGCAGGGCACAGAGGCGGTTAAATAGCACGCTGGGTACGGGAGATGCAGACGCTCTCTGCTTTGTTCTTCAGCTACAACTTTTTGCTTAGTTGTGGCAACACAGACGGCGTTACATAATGCAACATTTGTTATGATACCTACCATTTGGTCTCACTTTGTCTTTGTCTTTCTGTTCTTTTTTCCGCCTACTTCTCTCTTTTGTAGAAGGCTGAAGAGGTAGTAAAATAAATAATCTGATTAATATTCACTGAGGTCAAAGGACAAAGAAAAACATTTAGTAGAAAAGAACCAAGTTCCATGTTTACTCTGCATGTTAATTATAGTATAATGATAGATATAGTAAAGGTAAAGATGCATATTATTCATAGTGTAATGATAGATATAGTAAAGATAAAGATGCATATTATTCATAGTGTAATGATAGATATAGTAAAGATAAAGATGCATATTATTCATAGTGTAATGATAGATATAGTAAAGGTAAAGATGCATGTTATTCATAGTGTAATGATAGATATAGTAAAGGTAAAGATGCATGTTATTTATAGTGTAATGATAGATATAGTAAAGGTAAAGATGCATATTATAAAACAGAATCAGTTTTTATTCATTTTTTGCTCCTGCTTGAGTATTTCTGTCTCTTACTTCTCTCTATTTCTCTCTCCATCTCTCACTCACTGAAGGTCCTTTCAGACACAACACGACAACAGCACCACTGCGCTCTGAAACCCGTTATTTCCAACGGTTTGCGCCGCGCCACGCCAGCTTTTTGCTGCGTTGAGCAAAGCCCAACTCTGGGCGCTGCACGCTGTGGTGAGCGCAGCTTAAACATGAGCTCAAATTCTGCTGTCTTGTGAGCGTGGACTGCTTTCCTCCGCCGGGAAACGACAGTTGGTGTAGCTCTATTGCCGTCCGCGTAGAAACAGTAGGGCTTTTAGACACTGTACAGTCCATGCCAGAAGCAGGTTGAGATAAGAAGAGAAGGAAAAAAAAAAGGTGTGAACATTTGAGAAATACAGAAGAATTGTGACTCCGGGAGGAAACCGGGAGAGGGCGATGAAAAACGGGAGTCTCCTGGGAAAATCGGGAGTTAAATACGTTAAATAAACATTCGTGTTGTCGCCACAAATCAACAAGTTAGTCCTCCATTTTTGAGGTCCATCTTACTACTACTCTATACTTGCATTTGCCGCGGCCCGTTGACTTTGGTGACTTTTCCTCCACCTCAGCGCCACCAGCAGGTCAAAGCTTCCACTCATCCACTGAAATATCTCAACATCTGGTTACCAAACTTAATACTTCCATCATAACAGACTGCATGCTCAATACATATCACAATGTTGTGCAGCAGAGTTTAGTTTATTATCTCCCGCCCAAGTCATTATCTGACGATTCATCTCATGACCCCTCGTTGGGACCCCGACCCCCAGGTTGGAAGCCACTGATCTAATACGTGGATTGCCACAAATTTCTTACAGACATTAATGGCCCCTCCTGACTTTTATGATCCCCTGACTTTTATCCTCCGCGCCGCTGGCAGGTTGACATTTGCGGTTTTGAGTGAAATATCTCGACAACCTTCATGTCCCCTCCCCCCCGCCCCCCCTCAGGACGAACTGTCATAACTTTAGTGGTGCCTTAACTTCTCATCAAGAGCCGTCATCAGGTCTAATTACTTAATACACTTGATAAAACTAATGCCACTCCCATCAGCCTCAGCTCTACTTTGTGTTTAGTGCAGATTAGCAGATATTAGCATGCTAAACTGGTGAACATGTTAACGTTACACTTACTAAATGTCATCATGTTAGCACCGTCATTGTGAACACGAGCCTCACAGATTCACGAGCACGGCTTTAGACTTTACCTTCTTTATGAGAATGTTTCTGTTTCATTGCTGTGTTTTATGAGTCTTTGGCTCATTGATTTTTATATGTGATCATTATTCAGTCAACATGACCTCTTAGACCTGGTAATAAAATGCGATCTGCATCTCTTTTATCCGACGGACCGGCTACCGGGTTCAGCTGAGCTGTGTGTTAAAACACTGCCTTTAAAAACTTCATGAAATGCTGTGGTGGTATTTTTCTGAATAGTTTCTAAAAGACGAGGCCTTAATGCGACTAAAACAAAACTCAATTTTGTCCAAACAATGTTTGTTTGGCCATGATTTCAATATTTCAGTTACAAAATAACGCACAAGAAATTGTATTTTTACTTTATAATATTTTGACCGTTTTTATATTGAAGGTACACACTTGACTTTGTTAACTTATTTACTTTGTTATTAATCTTATTTGTTATTATATACGTTTTACTTAATCATATTTCATTATCATATTAAAATTACTCCATTTGGAGTCAAAATTATACAATTTAGTTTTTTTTTTTTTTTTTTATTGATTTTATTCTGTGCACAATGGTAGAACGTGATGATGCACAGGGTAAATGTCATGACCAAAGGCTCCATTGTGGTCACATCGCCTCCTGTAGTGGATATCAGTAGTATTTTAGAGCAAGATTCCCTTTCAAGAGTTAGAAAACCCATTTGGCACACTTTGGGTATCCAAGTGGCCAAATGGAGAGTCCACCTGGTCCTATCTTTACTAAAACCTTTATAGAATCTATGAGCTTTGTGTTATTTATATCTGCTTTGGCACAGTTGTTGTCAAGGAGTTGCTGAATGAATTCAGTGGCATCTCTGTGCATGGCATCATTGCTATAATAGTGTTATCCACTGTCTAATCTAGAAAACATTTTAGAAAAGGATAAAAATGTGAATTTTTCCTTTGGTTCATTACAATTTACTCAGACATAGTAACAGTCACAATGTTACTGATCCTGGGGATGAATTCTCTGAGGTCTTACCTATCCATAGAGACCAAGATCATGCATATAGACCTGCTAGTTGTGGAGCTATTCTTGATTTATTTTGGGTCTTATGTCTGTCTAGGAGAACCACACCTTCCAGCTCCCTAGGGATTAAGAGGTTAATCTGATAATGACAAATAAAACCACAATATCTTCACATTTACTTCAGTTTTTATATGATTTTTCTTGTCTGTGTTTTGTGCACACTGTGATCAGATTTTTCACAGGCGCTCTGGGAAGCTGGTGAGTAGGTGGGAAGGTGGTAGTTCTATTGTCAGTATAACCAAACATAGCAGGTGGAGGGTCACCACCAGTGATGTTACTGTACAGCCTGTACTTACTTTTCTTACTTTTACCTACCGGAGAGATGTCTTCGACTGCCGGAGACAACAGAAGTGGCGAGCCTCTCCGGTATAGAGCAGATGGATGACATTTCTTCCTGCAGCTATATGCTCGTTCCTATGTTTTCTTCCCAATGTGAACACAATGTACAGATTGCATTTCCACCTGGCTGACCTGCAGTTTCCCTTCCTCCTTAACGTCCAGAAGAGTCCAGTGCACAGATTCTCTGGCATCAACATGTTAACACTTCCCTCTCTCCTTCCTTTTGTTAGGTGAAAGCCCTCACCCTGTTTGTGACGCATTACCCTCCTCTGTGTGAGTTGGAGCGGGTGTATCCTGAACATGTGTCCAACTACCACATGGCTTTCTTACTCAATGAGCCCGACGCCGCCTCTGACACTGACGGTATGTGTGTGAAAATGCTGGTAAATTTAGAACAATCTTACTTTGGTATTTTCTAATTCATTATCACTTGAAGATTTTATTGTATATACATATACGT
>CAKAOI010052656.1:0-39632 GCA_916701655.1 Sebastiscus albofasciatus
ATGACCACCCCTGTAACCACAACCAAACCCATGACCACCCCTATAAGCACAACCAAACCCATGACCACCCCTGTAACCACAACCAAACCCATGGCCATCCCTGTAACCACAACCAAATCCATGGCCACCCCTGTAACCACAACCAAACCCATGGCCACCCCTGTAACCACAACCAAACCCACGACCACCCCTGTAACCACAACCAAACCTATGGCCACCCCTGTAACCACAACCAAACCCATGACCACACCTACAACCACAACCAAACCTATGGCCACCCCTGTAATCACAACCAAACCCACGACCACCCCTGTAACCATACCTACATCCGCTACAGCACTTCCAACCATAGAAACTGCAGCCAGGACAACCACAGCCAGGACAACAACCACCAAAACCACTCCAGCCACCACCACAACCAGTACAACACCTGCAGCTACAACAACAACCAGAACAACCACAACTCCTTTGACCACAACTACACCTCAGCCCATGACTTCAGTGTCAGCCACCACTACACCTGTAAGTATTCCTGTTGCTTTGAATCTTCGTTTGCTGCTATTATTTAATTATTTCATGTTTAATCTCATAGACCTCTTTTCTGTTAGTAACCATGATGAGGTATTTAGCGGGCGGAGCGTTAAGTGGAGGCAGAATAATTCTCTGAACACGTTAGTTAACGCTGGCTATCAAGTATTGTTGGCTTGTTTTTTTAACAATGACTGAAGAAAATACTAGTTTACTATCCACTGAAGTAATAGCAATAATAATATTAATTATAATAATGATGAGAAGGAGGATGATAATAATAATGACATCAATAATGATAATAATAACAATATAACAAGGATATTTCTGTTATTATTATTATTATTATTACTATTATTATTATTATTATTATTATTGTTATTAATAATAACTGTGCTGTTCCTGTAGATTTAAAGTCAACCTCATCAGACCCTGGAAGCATGTTTGATATTTTCTATAATAATATTTGAGGTTGATCATGTCCCAGATATGAATATATAAATATTTTCCCATATAATAACATAATCCCTGGAGTATTTTGCTGTATTTTCCTCTCGTTTTCTGTTTTTAAAGAGGAGCTGATGTCACGTGATGTCATCGATTATCAGGCTGTCACCCCAATATTTATATTATTTATTTATTTTTATTTTATTCTTTTTTTTAAATTATGATTTCATTATCTTTTATTTCATTGTATTTATTTTTAATTAATGAATTAATGAATTAATTTCTGCAGCGCCACCTCGGCTCACCTGTGGTGATGTCACTTCCTGTTGCAGGCTTCCCGCTGTTCTGTGAACTTCACAGACATCAGCTCGAGCTCCGGTTCCATCGTGGCGACGTTCAGCAGCGCCGGTCCGTCCTGCACCTTCAGCCTGGTCATCGACGATGACTGGCGGGCCGATGGCGCTGACTGTGACCCGGATAGAGAGTCCGGGAGCAGCTTCACCTGTCGGATCACGGGTCTGGATCCTGGAACTTTGTACCGGTTAACGGTGATTTCCAAGGAGGACGGAGAGAGGAGCAACGCGTCGGTACGTACAGGTGAGCGAGGAAATATCATCTTTATTATCATTACAAGATATTCGGTTTATTTGACATGAAATGAATTACACATTCTCTACTGTAATGATCAGGTTCACCGTCTCTTTAAGGTCAGCTTCTTACATATAAAACACGTGCATTATTAAAGTCAAATACAGGTTATACCGTATATGTCTGTAAAAGACAGAAAACAAGTTTACGAACAGAGTGAAGTCTGATCAGAAAAACCTTTAACTACTTCCTGTTTACTAGCTGACTTTCTTCTTCTCTGCACACCTGGGCGTGTCACCTGACTTCCACCTGTTAACAGAAGGCTGAACTATTAGCAACCCTTTCTCTCTATCTCTGAAACGCTACGCCGATATTGTGCGACTCTCTTTTTGACTGACTTTACTGAAGGATAGTTAACTATAGGCATCCAAAGATTTATGCGTCCTCAAATTATCTTTACATCGCTGCCGAAAAATAACTGGCAAATTTCACTAAAAACTCTGAGAATCTCCTTCCACTAGCTTATAAATACTTCTAAGTAGTTTCACAGTCTTTGTTGTAGCTGCTCTTCCTTTTCTTTGATGCTAGTTTCCATCATATTCCTCCTAAATCTGCATAGCTTGTGACTTTGCGGTGACTCGTATTTTTCCCCGTTGGGCATAGCGTAGCAAGGACGGTGAAATGTTACCCTGCACTTGACCCACGTTTTGCTCAGTTTGACTGTAAACACAGCGCCGCTTTGACAGCCTTTCCTGCTTTCTTCCCAGCCGTTGGATAAAAGACAGATTTTTTAAAAAAGCGTCTGTCCTGCAGCGGTTTGATTTTTGAAAACCAGAACCGATCAAAATGTGGGATATCGTCTCAATATGTGGGACGTGGAACAAGGGAGAGAAATACTGTGCAGTCCCTCGTAAAGTCATCCTAGACGTGTCCAGGCTGTTGACGTGGTGGAGTGTTGGAGTTGGGTGTTTAGCCCTCAGGGTGTCACTGAGGAAGCAGGAAGCAGTAAAGTGTCCTCAGGGTGTCACTGAGGAAGCAGGAAGCAGTGAAGTGTCCTCAGGGACAAGGCATTATTCAGACGGGGTCACAGTTCAGTGTTGGGGGGTCCTTCTCCTCGTCCGGCCCCGCCCTGACTCTGGTTTCCTGTCTCCATGAAATGCTCATTCTTGAAAACAATGTTATCGACCTTCAACCATCTACACGTACACACACACACACACACACACACACACACACACACACACACACACAAACATTGACTCTCCACAATGATATAACAGAAATCAGTATTAGAGTCTAACTGATATGTGTATATGCATGTATAGATATACATGCATATTTATGTATATATATATATATATACTGTATATATGGTATATAGTATACTATATATAGTAGTAATTTAAGTATTTACTACTCTTATCAACATGGGAGTGGACAAATATGCCGTATGTGTTTATAATATAATATAATGTATGTATATATTTATTACTGGAAATCAATTAACAACACAAAACAAAGACAAATAATGTCTAGAAACCCTCTCAGGTGCATTTTGGTCTCCACCCATCACATTCACAAGTGTCAGAGGTCAAAAGTGAAATAGCACAGGAGTAATGCACACAGTGTAGAAGTCTTTGGTTCGATCCTACACATGTGCAATAACTTAACACCAGTTGGTAGGGCTGCACAATCGCGATCACAATTTTGGTTTCCAACAATTAAATGAACATGATCGCCTGAGATGTTGACGTTTAAAATGTGCGTTCTGCTCATAGAAAACTCTGCTGCAGATCAAATTAAGCGCTTCCTAAACTAACAGCCACCAGCTGGTGATCCAGGTGTTTTGGCTATAGCAACGGTCTGCTAAACGTAGCAACGGTCTGCTATACGTAGCAACGGTCTGCTAAACGTAGCAACGGTCTGTTATAAGTAGCAACGGTCTGCTATACGTAGGAACGGTCTGCTATACGTAGCAACGGTCTGCTAAACGTAGCAACGGTCTGCTAAACGTAGCAACGGTCTGTTATACGTAGCAACGGTCTGCTTTACGTAGCAACGATCTGTTATACGTAGCAACGGTCTTTTATACGTAGCAACGGTCTGCTATACGTAGCAACGTCTGCTATACGTAGCAACGGTCTGCTATACCTAGGAACGGTCTGCTATACGTAGCAACGGTCTGTTATAAGTACAAATGGTCTGTTATACGTAGCAACAGTGTGTTATACGTAGCAACGGTCTGCTATACGTAGCAACGGTCTGTTATACGTAGCAACGGTCTGCTATACGTAGCAACGGTCTGTTATACGTAGCAACGGTCTGTTATACGTAGCAACGGTCTGCTTTACGTAGCAACGGTCTGTTATACGTAGCAACGGTCTGTTAAAAAGAAATAACAGACTGCAGAACGCCGTGATTGACCAATCATAATCGAGTACTCAACAAAGCCGTGTAACAAAGATATATAAAGATGAGTCCAGATCTCTATCTGAAATCTGATGCCCCCTCTTCTGTTCTGTCTTAGACCCGGTCGGTCCGGCTCGGCTGGATGTCCAGCTGGACCAGGTTCAGACTCAGTATGAGGTCGACGGTGGTTCTCCAGGTCTGCGGGTGTCCTGGTCTCGTTCTGACGGTTTTGTCGACTGGTATGATCTGACCCTGGAGGACTCCAGCTCCGGATCCACCCGCAGGACCAGAATCATGAACTCTGCAGCCCCCCGGTCTGGTTTCAGCTCCCTGGTCCCCGGGACTCTGTACAATGTCAGTGTGGTGGCTACCGCCGGGAGCAAGAGTGCTCCACCTGTCCACAGGACAGCAGCTACAGGTGAGACACATCTGGCTCATCGTACTCCTGCCACAACTGGAGACTCTGACAAGTTGGTATGGGTTACCATGGTTACCATGGTTACCATGGTTAACGCGTTAACGTGTCTCCAACCGGAAAGGAGTCTCTCAGGAAGTGACGACGTAAAATACTGCTCAGTGCATCTGAACAGAAACAGAAGTACGTTGAATGATAGCATTCATAAACCTCCAGACACGTCTATGTCTAAACATAACTGTCTCCGTCTTCCAGCTCCATCGTCTGTCCACGGCCTCCAGGTGGCGTGCTCAACCTCAGACAGCCTCAGTGTTTCCTGGCAGGTCGGTCCGGGCAGAACCGAGCGGATCAGGGTTCTGCTGACGGATCAGAACGAGGTTCTGTTGAAGAACGTCACTCTGCGAAACAGCGTGACCTCCGCTGAGCTGGACGGCCTGCAGCCTGGGACTCTGTACACCGTCACCGTGGTAACGGAGGCTGTCGGCCTGCAGAGCTCCGCCTCCAAACAGGTGGTCACAGGTAGATATTATGGGATGTTGTACAGAGCCTTTTGGCCTCTTTTAGGTGCTAGTTTTGTTTTTACAGAACATTACCTGTCTGGTTTAGTCCCTACCTTTATAACAATCCCCCCCCCCCTCAGTCCCAGGACTGGTCTCAGAACTGAGGCTGGACAACAACGGCAGCTCAGACAGTCTGCAGGCCTCCTGGGTGTCACCTGAAGGTGGAGTGGACGTCTACCTGGCGACCTTATCGGCTCTGGGGTCGACCCCCCAGGAGCAACGCCTGCCTCCCAACATCACCCGGGTAGTCTTTGTGGGTCTGACCCCCGGTCGCAGCTACCAGCTGTGTGTCAGGACCACCGCTGGAGGACAGAGCTCAGAGACCAGGACCAGCGGGAGGACAGGTAGGCCTACATGTTGCTGCTGCACTTCTTTATACAGGTGTCTCAGTCTGTAGTCTTTGTTTTAATGATAGTTCCCCGTCATGTTTCAGTCTGTAGTCTTTGTTTTAATGATAGTTCCCCGTCATGTTTCAATCTATAGTCTTTGTTTTAATTATTGTTCCCCTTCATGTCTCAGTCTGTAGTCTTTGTTTTAATGATAGTTCCCCGTCATGTTTCAGTCTGTAGTCTTTGTTTTAATGATAGTTCCCCGTCGTGTTTCAGTCCCTCGGCCGGTGTTGTCTCTCTCCATGACGCCTCTCGGTGACGGTAGGACTCTGAGGCTCAGCTGGTCGCCCCCCAGAGGAGACTGGGAGAACTACAGCGTCCTGCTGAGGAATGGCTCAGTGGTTCTGGTGAACCAGACTGTCAGTAAACTGAGCAGACAGCACGCCTTCTCCATCCTCGGCCTTGGTCTGGTGCCGGGTCGACTTTACGGGGCAGAGGTTACGGTTCACAGCGGCATTCTGGGTAACACGGCGCGCTGCCACGGAGGACTGGGTCAGTTCACATTCATTCACCTTTGTGTTGAATGTGTGTTGGTCACAGAGTTTATTGTGTGACCTTCACACATCTAGTACAGCAAAATGTAAAATACAAACAATTAAAGTACTTGTATATTTTGTTTCTCATGATATAATATTATTGTATGATTCGTCCCGTCAGCCCCTCGTCCTGTGCAGCAGCTGCTCGTTCATCACGCTGATGAAACCACTCTTAGCATCCGCTGGAGTCGCCCGGTCGGTGAATGGGACGACTTCACGGTGGTCCTCAGACAGGTGGACCCCGCCACTGTCGTGGCTCAGAGGATCCTCCCCTGGGAGGCCAGAGAGTGCACCTTTAACATCCTCACCTCAGCACGCGTCTACATCCTCACCGTGACAACCAACAGCGCCAACCTGACCAGCTCCGCCTCTGTGACCGCTCGGACCAGTACGTCTGATTTATTACATTACATGTTATGGTAGGACTTGTGACAATACACGCTGTTGAAAACAAACGTTGTTTTAGCGTGTTGATCTGTGGTAAACAAAGATGGCATCCTCTGTGCGTCCACTGTGTGTCCTCTTTGTGTCCTCTGTGTGTCAACTGTGTGTCCACTGTGCATCCACTGTGTGTCCTCTGTGTGTCCTCTGTGCATCCTCTGTGCATCCTCTGTGCATCCACTGTGCGTCCACTGTGTGTCCACTGTACATCCATTGTGTGTCATCTGTGCGTCCACTGTGCGTCCCCTGTGTGTCCTCTGTGCATCCACTGTGCGTCCACTGTGTGTTCTCTGTGTGTCCTCTGTGTGTCCCCTGTGCGTCCTCTGTGCGTCCTCTGTGTGTCCTCTCAGGTCCGGCCCAGGTCACTGGTCTGCAGGTGTCCAACCTCGGCAGCACCGACAGCCTGCAGGTGCGGTGGGAACGAGCATCCGGGGACCTGGATTCGTACCGCGTCCTGCTGGTCCACGACAGCAGCGTCATCAAGAACGAGAGCGTGGAGGCCGACGTCACCGAAATCAGCTTCCTCGCTCTGAGACCCGGAGCTCTCTACAGGGTGGTGTTAACCACTGTCAGAGCCGGACACGTCTCCAGACAGACTGTAGCAGAGGGACGCACCGGTGAGACAGAGGGGGATCACATCTGTTTCTATGTTTATTTTAGATGTTCCCCTCCACAACCCACGCTGCATGTACACAGAGGAAATGAGGTTGAAGGGACTACAATATGACAACATACACACTGAGTTAAACAGTGAGATAAACACTAATACACTCAATCACACACAGTATATACGTACATAAGTATACTGTCATAATAACATGTTCAACATATATAACAACGTATACTGTAATAACAACACGTTCAACATATTATATAACAACACAATGTCTCCCCCCTCAGTCCCGGCTGCAGTAGGTGAGGTAACGGTCAGTAACAACGGTCGTATGGACTTCTTGAGCGTGTCGTGGCGTCCGGCTCCAGGTGAGGTGGACAATTACCTGGTGACACTGAGCGACCGCCAGAAGACGCTTCACACCGTCTCTGTTTCTAAATCCAGTCCAGAGTGTGTTTTTAACTCTCTGGTGTCCGGACGTCTCTACAACATCTCCATCACCTCCCGCAGCGGCACCCACATGAACCGCACCTTCGTCCAGGAGAGAACACGTACGTAAATCACTTACTTGGTCTGCAGTCAGCAGACCGACCTGCAGTCAGTAGACAGACCTGCCATCAGAAGACAGACCTGCAGTCAGTAGACCGACCTGCAGTGAGTAGACAGACCTGCAGTCAGTAGACCGACCTGCAGTCAGTAGACCGACCTGCAGTCAGTAGACCGACCTGCAGTCAACAGACAGACTTGCAGTCAACAGACAGACCTGCCGTAAGCAGACAGACCCCCAAACAACAGACCAACCTGCAGTCACCAGACCAACCTGCAGTCACCAGACCAGACCTGCAGTCACCAGACCGACCTGCAGTCAGCAGACAGACCTGCCGTCAGAAGACAGACCTGCAGTCAACAGACCGACCTGCAGTCAGCAGACAGACCTGCCGTAAGCAGACAGACCCGCAATCAACAGACCAACCTGCAGTCACCAGACCGACCTGCAGTCAGCAGACAGACCTCCCGTCAGAAGACAGACCTGCAGTCAACAGACCGACCTGCAGTCAGCAGACAGACCTGCCGTCAGAAGACAGACCTGCAGTCAAAAGACCGACCTGCAGTCAGCAGACCGACCTGCAGTCAGCAGACAGACCTGCAGTCAACAGACAGACTTGCAGTCAACAGACCGACCTGCAGTCAACAGACAGACCTGCCGTAAGCAGACAGACCCGCAATTAACAGACCAACCTGCAGTCACCAGACCGACCTGCAGTCAGCAGACAGACCTGCCGTCAGAAGACAGACCTGCACCCAGAAGACTGACCTGCAGTCAGCAGACCGACCTACAGTCAGCAGACCGACCTGCAGTCAGCAGACCGACCTGCAGTCAGCAGACCGACCTGCAGTCAGCAGACCGACTTGCAGTCACCAGACCGACCTGCAGTCACCAGACCGACCTGCAGTCACCAGACCGACTTGCAGTCAGCAGACCGACCTGCCGTCAGCAGACCTCCCTTGGTTTATATGAACTGCTGGCTGGACGTACACATGATACAATATTAAAATTGTATTCAGTATTCAACAGTGTAATTTAACCCCTCTCCTCTCTCAGAGCCGTCGCAGGTCCAGAACCCGACAGCGACCCACGCCGCTAGGGACGACTACCTGAAGGTGTATTGGCGTCACGCCTCCGGAGACTTTGACTTCTACCAGGTGTTCATCAAACACAACAACGTGATCCTCCAGAACAAGACGGTCCTGAAGACGCAGAACGAGTGTGTATTTAACGGCCTGGAGCCCGGCAGACTCTACACGGTGCTGGTGAGCACCTGGAGCGGGAAGTACGAAACCACTGCCTCCACCCACGGCAGGACCTGTGAGTGACCTTCAACCCCTCCCTCTGATACACAAACACTTTACTCACCACTGGTGGGCCGAACATGTAAAGTTAAAGTTTGGCCACTTGTTGGCACTAGAGGCGACGTTACCTGATCAGAACCGCTTTACTTCAGCAGCCTCAGCTGTTCTCATGTCAGCTCCCTCTTTAACATTGATTTTCTTTCAAATTGACCCTTTAAGGAGGTTCATGGACACCTGTAAATGTTGATGTAAAAAATAAGAATGAAAAGCAGTACAATCAAAATACTGAACAACTACCTGCAATTATCTTTAATATGGAGTCCAGTCTTTGATCAGGTTACCAGAACCAGATCAGTTGTTACTAACACATCCTCTGCTGTCTGTCCTGCAGTCCCGGCAGCGGTCCGGTTCCTGGTTCTGGCTGGACAGGGTACAGAGGACCTGCGTGTGACGTGGTCTGCTGCTCCGGGTGACATAGATCACTACGAGGTGCAGCTGCTGTTCAACGACATGAAGGTGTTTCCTCCGATCACTCTGGGCAACGGCGTGGGAGAGTGCGTGCTGTCATCGCTCACACCTGGACGGCTCTACAAGATCCTGGTTTCCACCTTCAGCGGCCCTAACCAGAGGGCCCAGTTCATCGAGGGCCGTACAGGTCAGACACCCTGTGACGAGGAGATAGTTTTGGTGTGACGGGGAGACAGTGTTGAACCAGCTGCTCCTCACATCTGTCCAGTCGATAAAGACTCTACAGAGCTCTTTAATCCTGCAGGTCAGAACACTAAAGAAGTTGCTGTGGTTCTTCCCTCCTCAGTTCCCAGTAAAGTGAAGAACATCCACGTCAGTAACAGCGGAGACAGCAGCAGTCTGAAGGTGAGCTGGACTCCCGGTCAGGGCGATGTGGACGGATACTCTGTGTTTCTGTCCAGACTGAACCGACAGCTGGACGTCCGGCCCGTCCTCAAACACCACTATGAGGTGACCTTCAGCTCGCTGCAGCCGGGACAGATGTACCAAGTGACGGTCCAGTCGTTCAGCGGAGAGCTACTCAACAACAACACGGCCACGGGACGCACAGGTATCACACAGTACTACACAGTACTACACAGTACTTCTCAGTGCTTCTCAGTACTTCCATTTATATATATATGAACAGGTCAGGAAATACAACTCATGGTTGGTCACACCGATGGTTCAGCCTTCAGGAGCAATTTAAGGAGGTTCAGTTTCTTGCTCAAGCACACTTCAACATGTGGACTGGAGGAGCCGGGGATCGAACCGCCGATGATTGGTGGGCAATCCGTTCTACCTCTGAGCCCCTGTTGGCTGTACCTATTGGGGTACCTACCTACTGTACCAACCTATTGTACTTACAGGGTACAGTACTGGGAAACAATACTGAACTTTGGGAAAAATGTTGTTAACAACACTGATTTTCTGCTGAACCTATAAAGGCGATAATAAGGGGATGTATTTATACTGCTGATACTTTAAATATTATCAATCCATCCATCATCTTCCTCTTATCCGGGTCTCGGGGGCAGCAGGCTTTAGCAGGGAATTCCAGACGTCCCTCTACCCACTAACGTTTTCCAGCTCTTCCTGGGGCACCCCAAGGCGTTCCCAGACCAGACCAGATATATAATCTCTCCAGTGTGTTCTGGGTCCACCCAGGGGCCTCTTGCCAGTTGGACGTGCCCAGAAAACCTCTCGTGAACAAGCCCCCGAGATACTCCCTCGCTTGCAGTAGTGACTCAGTCCAGGAGCAATCCACCTTTTTTCGGCAGAGAACCAGCGGGTTCTTAGGTTGCAGTTGACAGCTCTGCTCCTCTCTTCACCTGAGTGTCATCGATCATAGGGTCGATCATCGATCGACCCTATGTTGGCCTAGGATGTTCTGGTACCAAATACACTTATGAACAGCCCTATGCTCGAACATGGTGTTTGTTATGGACAATCCATGACTAGTACAGAAGTCCAACAACAAAGCATCACTCGGATTCAGATCAGGCAGGCTGTTCCTCCCAATCACCCCCCTCCAGGTTTCTCCATCATCGCCCATGTGAGCGTTGGATCTGATTCACATAGGGTCTATATTTTCTAATCCTTGTGTACTTGTACTGCTGATACTGTAACTATTATATGATACATTTTATTTATTGTGTACCTGTGTTCAGTACCCTCAATGGTGACTGGTCTCCATGTGGAGGACATCCAGTCCACCTGCAGCCTTCAGGTGAACTGGCAGGAGGCTCTGGGTGTGTCTGACGGATACGTCCTGCAGCTTCTGGATGACCGAGGCAGTCTGGTGACAAACTCCTCTCAGCCCTCTGGACACACCAGGTTCATGTTCGACAGCCTCACCCCAGGCAAGAAGTACCGAGTCCTAGTCCAGACCACCAGCGGGGGCGTCACCAGCCCGGGGGTCAGTGCCGAGGCTCGGACACGTAAGACTTCCTTAGCGTGCTTTTCTACGATGAGTTTTAGGGCCACTGAACAGCAGTCTGAATATTTCAAGAGAGAAAAAGTCAAAAATGTTCATAGAATAAACGTAGTAATACTTCAAAAGTCATGTTTAAGTCAAGTTTTCTTTCTGTCAAGAAAAGAAGTGTCTTTTATTTTGACAAAAAAGTCAGTGTTTCAAAATAAAAACTTTTGTAGAAGTTGTACTATTTCCAGCAAGAAGACGTAATAACCTGATGAATAAGTTCTTATATGTGAGCATATAATAATACAGTAGTATTATTCCCTGTCAGGTCCTGCAGCCGTCACTGATCTGTCCATTAAAGCCAACACCACCACCAGTCTGTCCTTCCACTGGTCTCCACCTGACGGAGAGTTTGATGTTTATGAGATCTTCTTGTATAAAAGTGATGACTCGCTGCAGGAGAAACGTCGCGGCCAGTCCAGAAGTCAGCAGTGCTCCTTCCAGGGTCTCAGACCTGGAGCTCCCTACAGGATGGTGGTGGTGACCCACAGCGGGGATCAGACCAACCAGTCATTGGTCTGGGCCTGGACAGGTGATGTAACATCATCAAGCACTTTGTTTATTCTTCTTCTGCTTCTTCTTAAAACACAACTTTCAATGTAAAGGTAACATGTATGTAGTAAAATGGTGGTGATTAAAACCTTTGTCCTGCGTCTCATCTTCAGTCCCAGCAGCTGTGGTGTCTCTGAAGGCTCATAGTGGAAACCAGTCTGATGCTCTGTTGGTGAACTGGGATCGTGGCGGTGGTGATCTGAGCGGCTACCTGCTGTCTCTGTACCCTCTCAACCCCGCCGGCGCTCAGCGGGCGCAGCAGCAGCGGCTGGGGTCAGAGGTCACAGAGTTTGTCTTCTCAGACCTGGTACCTGGTCGACAGTACCGAGCCGAGGTGCTGAGCCTCAGCGGAGAGCTGACTAACGGAGCCAGCACACTGGGGAGGACTGGTGAGATGTTACTGATGGTCCTGGAATATAATGGGACTGTTGGAATATCATGGAAGTCTGAGACATGTAGTCAAATACAAACAGAGGAAATCATCTGGAGCAGATTCATACTCCTACCCCCCTCTGATCTGTTCTTTCTGTCCTCCTCAGCTCCAAGACCTCCCACCTCCTTCCTGTTCGGGGGAGTCACCAACACCTCCCTGGAGCTCACCTGGAGCAGCCCCGTCGACTCCGACTACGACGACTTCGACCTGCAGTGGACTCCTCGGGACCGGCTGTCCGTCATCAACCCGTACCACAGCCGCACCTCCGGCAGCCGCATCTTGAGAGGGATGTTCCCCGGACGACTGTACACCTTCAGCCTGCGCAGCATAAGCGGCGCCACGGGACCCGGGGCCACGGCCACCTACAGCACACCCATTGACAACAGCATCCGGACCAGTAGGTGGCAGCACTTCACTTTATAATGCTTAATAATGTCCTTATTACAGCTATCAACAAACATAGAAAATACATGAATAGATTTACTCTAGAAAACTTGAGTATGTGTGTATTAATACTACATTGTGAGTATTTGTACTTGTCTGTTGCTGTAGAGCCGGAGCGAGTCCACAGCCTGCACTGCCGCCCTCAGAGCTCCACCTCCATCTCGTGCTCCTGGGCGCCACCGGAGGCCGACTACGACTCCTACACTGTCGAGTGTCTCCACCATGACTCCCAGATCCTGGTCTACTCACGACGCACTGGCAGAGATGCCACCGCCTACCTCATCACCCAGCTGGAGCCCCACAAACGCTACACCATCTCCGTGAAGGTCATCTCGGATCGGACGACCAGCGAGGCGGCTCAGGACAGCGTGGTCACCATGATTGACTGTAAGGACGATGGCATGTTCTGATACGTGAAGACATAAAGAACACGTTGACTCGTTAATGTTTGACTCGTTAATGTTTGACACTCGACTCCTCCAGGTCCTCCGGTGCCCCCCCTCAGTACCCGAGTCAGTGACAGGTCCGCCGTGGTCACCAAGTCTTCCGTCTTCTTCACATTTAACTGCAGCTGGTTCAGTGACGTCAATGGAGCCATCAAGTTCTTCACTGTGGTGGTGACAGAGTCTCAAGGTACTACTATATATATATATATATATATATATACAGTACCATGTACAATATATATAACTATATTAACTGTATCATAACGGCACACTGGAGCTCTAAATGATCTCATTGGTTGGATAAATGTCAGCAGGAGGAGCCAGACTCAGTCCCAAACTCGTACCTGCACTCGTACTTGTAATCATACTTGTATTCGTACAGGTACTTGTATGTGTAATCATACTTGTATCTGTACTAGTACTCGTACTTGTATTCATACTTGTATTCATACTCATATTCGGACTAGTATTCATACTTGTATTCTTACACGTAAGAACTAATATTAAATATTGAAGTTATTAACAATATTTTACCTTCACAGCGGCTTTTCTTGTAAAACGTCTGTTTGTAATGAATATTTAAAGGTGTAGATGAGGAGCAGCCAGACCAGCGGCACCCTCTGCCCTCCTACCTGGACTATAAATCCAACAGCTCCATAAAGTCCTACCAGACCGGTTACTTCCCCAGTCGCTGCAGCGAGGGCCCCGACAGCAGCTCCCACAGCTTCCAGCTGAGTCTGGGGACGGGGATGGACTCACTGGGGGGCTCCTGTGATCACAGAGACCAGCAGAGCCCATCAGACCTGGATCCAGAGACCAGCAGAGATCTGAACCTGTTCTGTGACGGACCACTGAAACCTAAAACTGCATACAGGTACTGAACATAGAAATCAAGGGTTTACTTGTGTGATCGCCCTAAAGGGGTTTATTTCACAACAATGACTGGCTTGCTGTACATTATCCCGCTTATTACACGGCTACTTACTGAAGAAATCAATAATTTGACACAAAAACGGTCCTCTGGAGTCCGACATCGGAACTGTGTCCATAGCAACAGTCTGTTATACTTAGCAACGGTTTGTTATACATAGTGGCAACGGTCTGTTATACTTAGCAACAGTCTGTTACACATAGCAACGGTCTGTTATACATAGCAGCGGTCTGTTATATGTAGCAACGGTCTGTTATATATAGCAACGGTCTGTTATACGTTGCAACAGTCTGTTATACCTAGCAACGGTCTGTTATACATAGCAACGGTCTGGTGAGGACTTGTTGTGTGACCTGTTGTGTAAACTGCTCAGAAACCCCCTTATTGTCAATCTAGCTAGGAAAGCCATCCATCCTCTGAATGCTCCAGGTCTCTAGTTTGTGGCTGTAAAGTTTCATGAGGCTGTGATTATCCTAGAGGTCACCACAAGTCATTTTATACAGTGAGGTCAATGAAATGGCTACTATGGGGACTAACATCATCACACATGAATACAGTTGGGCTCATTGGATCCACAATAGTCTCAGCTTTACAGTGATACCTAATTTATGTAATTCAAGACTGTTTAGGGACCCCAGTATGCAGAAATATTCAAACCTGGGAATGTGATTGTACAGGGGAGACTCGTGGGTACCCATAGAACCCATTTTCATTCACATATCTGGAGGTCAGAGGTCAAGGGACCCCTTGAAAATGGCCATGTCAGTTTTTCCTCGCTAAAATGTAGTGTAAGTTTGGAGCGTTATTTAACCTCCTTCATGACAAGCTAGTATGACATGGTTGGTACCGATGGATGTCCTTATTCATATGGAGTGGTGAATGTGTCCTGGTAGAGTGATGGAGTCACTGTGTTTGTGTTTTCAGACTCAGTGTTCGAGCGTTCACTCAGCTGTTTGATGAAGACCAATCAGACTTCAGCTCTCCTCTGTACAGCGATACCTACCTGTCTCTGCCTGTGGTCACCGAGGCAGGTGAGCTTCACTCTTTCAAACGTCACACATTCACACCAACATGTTCCAGATGCCTGTACTGCTTATAGATCTGCATAGTTATACATATTCATAATGCTTTTATAACAATAATCAGAACACATTATAAAGCATTTTATAATGACATGAAGGTCAAGTATCATAATACTTCATATTGCTGCTCACTGTTCATGCGTGCCCGTGGTTGAAGAGTTCCTCAGCCACCATGTTAACATGTTTCTCTAGATGAGATTCTATTAGCAGACACATATTTGCCTCATAAAGCTGTGACGAAGAGTCCTGACAGACCTGCTGATTAAACACCTTTATGTGACTGAATGTGTTGGCGGTGTTATTTCCTCCACAGAGCCTCTAAGCGGTGTGATCGAGGGCGTCAGTGCCGCGATGTTCCTCGTCGTTATGATGGCGGGAATCATCGCTCTGCTGGTCTGCAGACAAAAGGCCCACAAAGTGTGAGTATCCACAAACTGAAGGTTGTTCAGAGAATTATTCTGCCTCCACTTAACGCTCCAACCTTCATCTAAAACAGTAGCGTGAGTTTACTTACCTGCTTGTCCTGGTTCCTGTGTACGCTGTGGATAAAAGACATTATCAACGTTACCTGATAGTGTTTGTGCTGCATTTGGGTCCATACCACACCCGTTACACCAACACTAGCTAGCTATCTAGCTTAGCTATGTTCCACGTCACCAACGCTAGCTAATAGATAACACACCTGTGTGATGCTGCTGTGTTTCAGAGTTCAAGAGAGAACGACAGTCAGGATGAATGTGAGGAGAGAGAGGCCGACATCAGGAGTCCACCTGGGAGTCAGAGGGTAAAATACTGCATATACTACAACATACTGTACTGTAGTACTAACTCTAACAATACTACCGTAGTACACAGATTATAATGCATATGCATGCAGCAGTACACAGCTAATAATACTGCATACTAACATACTACTGTTTACAGCTGATTATAAGATAAGATAATCCTTTATTAGTCCCACAGCGGGGGAATTTGCAGAATTACAGCAGCAAAGAGGACAGTGCAAACAAGAGGACATCAGTAAAAAACAAAAATAAGCTATAATAGTCCTCGAGGTCTTCAACTTCCACCTCCAGAAGATTCTTTTGTGCATCCCGAGGGAGGCTGGAGACATGGAATCTGAGTGGGAACACTTTGAGGATCTCCTGAACCTGGCCAACACGTCCTCCGTAGAGGAGGCAGAGTTTGGAGACTCGGGGGAAGGCTTGTCCATATCCTTGGCAGAGGTCGCCAAGGTAGTCAAAAAGCTCCTCAGCGGCAAGGCGCCGGGGATGGATGAGATTCACCCTGAGATGCTGAAGGCTCAGGACATTGTTGGGCTGTCTTGGCTGAAGCGCCTTTTCAGTGTCGCGTGGAGGTCGGGGACTGTGCCTTTGGAATGGCAGACCGGGGTGGTGGTTCCCATTTTTAAAAAGGGGGACCGGAGGGTATGCTCCAATTACCGGGGTATCACACTGCTCAACCTCCATGGGAAAGTTTATTCTAGGGTGCTGGAAAGGAGACTCCGACCGATTGAACATCAGATCCAGGACAATAATGTGGATTCCCCCCTGGCCGTGGAACAGTGGAACAGCTCTTTACCCTCCCAGGGCTGTCGGAGGGGTCATGGGAGTTTGCCCATCAAGTCTCCATGAGTTTTGTGGACTTGGAAAAGGCTTAAGACCGTGTCCCCCGGGGAGTCCTGTGGGGGGCACTGTGGGAATATGGAGTACCGAGGTCGTTGTTACGAGCCATCCGGTCCTTGTATAACAAAAGTGAGAGCTGCATCCGTATACTCATTTCCAATGGGTGTTGGCCTCCACCAGGGTTGTCCCTTGTCACCGATCCTGTTTGTGATTTTCACGGACAGGATCTCAAGGCCCAGCCGGGGGGAGGAGAGTGTCCGGTTAAGGGACCTCAGAATTGGGTCTCTGCTCTTTGCAGATGATGTGGTTCTGTTGGCTTCATCAGACCGTGACCTTCAACAGCACTGGGGCGGTCTGCAGCCGAGTGTGAAGCGGTCGGGATGAGAGACAGTACCTCCAAGTCTGAGGCCATGGTTCTCTGCCGGAGAACAGTGGATTGCACCCTCCAGGTTGGGAGTGAGTCACTGCCCCAAGTGAAGGAGATTAAGTATCTCGGGGTCTTGTTCACCAGCGAGGGTAAAATGGAGCGGGAGATTGACAGGCGGTTTGGTACAGCGTCAGCAGTTATGTAGGCGCTGTACCGGACTGTTGTGGTGAAGAGGGAGCTGAGCCGGAAGGCAAAGCTCTTGATTTACCGGTCCATCTACATTCCAACCCTCACCTGTGGTCATGAGCTTGACCGAAAGAATGAGATCACAGATACAAGCGGCTGAGATGAGTTTCCTTCGTAGGGTGGCTGGGCTCAGCCTTAGAGATAGGGTGAGGAGCTCAGACATCCGGAGGGAGCTGAGGAACCAGAGACGCTGCTCCTTCACCTCTAAAGGGACCAGCTGAGGTGGTTCAACATCTGATCATGATCCTCCTGGACACCTCCCTTTGGAGGTTTTCTGGGCACGTCCAACTGGTAAGAGGCCCCAGGGTAGAGCCAGAAGAGCTGGAAAACGTTAGTGGGTAGAGGGACGTCTGGAGTACCCTGCTAAGCCTGCTGCCCCCGAGACCCGGATAAGAGGAGGAACATGGATGGATGGATTAGTACTAATAATAATAACTGCCAATAAAAGCAAGATATCATATATATAAGTAAACAACAGGAGTCAAACTGAACCAATGATCAACAGGTGATTTGGACTGATTTTGCTGACACAGCAGACATTAATAACAACAGTTAACAGCACTCCTTTCTCCCTGCGAGCTGAGTCAGTCTGTGGTTCTTTGTGTTGACTCAGAGAGTAGCTCCTTTAGAGGTTGAGGTGTGTCAGGGTTTGTTTCACACTGATCATCATTATTCATCAGCATGTTCAAACACATGTTTAACCTCTGTTCCTCATTTTACTCCTCAGAAACCGTCGAGTCTCAAGGTGAGAAATCCAAACGTCTCCTCTGTTACACTCTGTGGTTTCAGCACTTTGTCTTCTTATTAAAACATTTAGTTTGTGTCCTTCAGTCCCATCAGGATCCTGAACTTTGAGTGTCACTACAATAAACTGCAGGCCGACTCCAACTACCTGCTGTCAGAGGAGTACGAGGTCAGTCAACACATATTTTATATATAATATATACACCGATCAGCCATAACATTAAGACAGCATGGGCACCCTGACCAGTCTGCGGCTACGCAGCCCCATACGCAAAACAAACTGCGACGCACTGTGTGTTCTGACACTTTTCTATCGGAACCAGCATTAACTTTTTCAGCAATTTGAGCTACAGTAGCTCTTCTATTGGATCGGACAACACGGGCCAGCCTTTGCTCCCATGCATCAATGAGCCTTGGGTTTGGGTCTCACTCTGTCGCCAGTTCACCGGCTTTCCTTCCTTGGACCACTTTTGGTAGGTCCTGACCACTGCAGACCAGAACATCCCACAAGAGCTGCAGTTCTGGGGATGCTCTGACCCAGTCGTTTAGCTATCACAATTTGGCCCTTGTCAAGTCGCTCACATCCTTACGCTGACCCATTTTTTCTACTTCCAACACAAAGTTCAAAGTTCAAAATGTTCTCTTGCTGTCTAATATATCCCACCCCCATCCTGTCATTGTAACGAGATAATCATGTTATTCACTTCACCTGTCAGTGGTCTTAATGTTATGGCTGATCGGTGTATATATACTGTATACAGTATACAGTGTGTATGTGTGTGTGTGTTTGTGTTTAAAGAAGCACTATCAGACTTAAAGATACAAAACACTCAACACATACAACAGAATGAGACAGATTCACTCCAGAGATGATCTGAGTTGACCAGAGTTCATATCTTATATGTTCTATTACATCGTGTTCAAATGACACTGTGGGGTTATCTTATAAAGATAATATCTCTGCCTCATACTAAATATTATAAATATGACTCACCGCTTAGTAACCTATCTGTCACCTACTGCAGATTACCTGATCTGAGGTCTGTGGTCAGACAGCAGGGAGGTTTTTATTTACAGATAATTCTCCTAAAAAGAGGCTTGAGCTGATCATCAGTCAGAGATGATGCAGAGAGAAAACTGTATTTAGTTTAAAGCTTCAGTGTTGTTATAGAACATAACACTATTTATCAAATAGATTATTGGTGATTATTGGGTTAGTTTTTGATTTTATAACATTATTATGGGAGGTACAATAACCAATTAAATCCTAATGTATTATTTGCTGATATGCATTTAAATAAATGAAGAAAACATTTCACACTTATTTTACTTTTACTCTGGTCTGTGCTGTTTTCTTCAGGACCTGAAGGACGTCGGTCGTAATCAGCCACTGGACTCGGCTCTGCTGCCAGAGAACCGCGGCAAGAACCGATACAACAACATCCTGCCCTGTGAGTCACACTAAACAACGTATACTGATAAGAAGTGAAAGTCAATAGTTCATTCCAGCAGCAGAGCTGCGCTTCTGCCATTTTGGACTGAAAGCAACTACCAGACGCCAGTAAAACGTCTGCCTATAAAGAGCCGTACAAAAGTAAAACTACATTATTTCTATTCTATTGTCATATTTAATGTCTCTACTGAAATGTCCTGTGTCGAACACTAAAAATATTGTAAATATTCATACTATTATAACTATTTACTTATTTATTTAGTAAACTTTTTTCCCGGCTGCTTCCCAGAGGAGCATAAAGTGAGCGATGGACATAAAGGGAAGTTAGAAAAATCCAGCACACAGATTCTGAGATCAATCTCAAACTTTTTCATGTCAAGGATCCAAAATGGAGTCCAACAGAGCACCGACCACGGATGTAGAAGAGGTTGTGTCCTGTGCTTTCGCCCTGCGTGTTAGTTAATAGCCTACAACTCCATTACATTCTGTTGATGTCATGCTACTAGCACTACTAGCTACTGGCCGATAGCTGGTTGTTTGGGAACAGAGACGTTAATACATCCACCACGGTACAGGCTGACAGCATACAGCCCATGGGTGTATTAGAAGATAATAAAAGTGATGAATTACGTCCAATATATCCATTATTACAGCCGCATACAGCTATCAGGAAGCTGGAAAAGCGGAAATGTCATCTGAGCGTGCAGGGCGGTGCAGTAGTAGTGGGTCTGATGCACGTTCATTATGGCGAGGAAAATAACTCTGGATTCAGCTGTTAGTTCATTTTACTAGTTTTAGGACATAATGATTTAAATGAGGGCTATTTAAGTGTTCCTACTGGGAAGTTGATTTATATCCTCTGATTTACAGACGTCTCTTTATACTCATTGGTGTTTTCAGTCCAAAATGGCGGCAGCGCTACCGCAGTGTCATCTAGTTGCTATTGTCAGAAAAGTACCGTAATTTCACCACTTTGCTTCTCAACGGTTTGGTGACACGTTACCAGACAGAGAAGAAGAAGACAGATGTGTTAACAGACAGAGAAGAATAAGTCCTCCTGTGTGTTTCTGACTCTGTTTCTGTGTTCAGATGACTCCACCAGGGTGAAGCTGTCCTACGTGGATGATGATCCGTGCTCCGACTACATCAACGCCAGCTACATGCCTGTAAGATGTTGTTTCTGCTTCCTGTATCGCCTGAAGCTCTGAACTAAAGTCCCTCTGTGTGTTTCAGTCAGTTTTAAAGTTCCTCTGTATGGTTCAGTCAGTTTTAAAGTTCCTCCTGTATGGTTCAGTCAGTTTTAAAGTTCCTGTATGTGTTTCAGGGGAATAACTTCCGGCGGGAGTACATTGCCACTCAGGGTCCTCTGCCGGGAACTAAAGATGATTTCTGGAAGATGGTTTGGGAGCAGAACGTCCACAACATGGTGATGGTGACTCAGTGTGTGGAGAAAGGCAGGGTGAGTGTAATACTACTACTACTACTACTACTACCAGGTGTATTCTGTGTGAAGGTCCGGCAGTACTGAAGTGTGCTCCTCTTCCTCACCTGTGTCCAGGTGAAATGTGACCACTACTGGCCCTTCGACCAGGACCCGCTGTACTACGGAGACCTGATCATCCAGATGTTGTCAGAGTCTGTTCTTCCTGAGTGGACCATACGAGAGTTCAACATCTGCAGCGTACGTTACATTAAATCATCAGCTCATGTTTCATTATTTAAGGAGAGAGGAGAGAGGGACGTCTTCTTTACTTCCTTAGGTTTAGGCAAAAAAAAACGTTAAGTTTAGGGGAAAAACACCATGTTTTGGTTTAAAATAACTACAAATACAAAGACAACTACACATTGGTAGTTTCACATGGGATGCGAACTCCAGTCTCCTGGGTGAATATCCTGTGTTTTGTGTCCCATCCATCATCCAACCTGCACACCTGTCTATACTACAGCACCTGACTTCCTCATCTGCTAACTAGAGGTCGTTGTCGTCTTCTTTTATACCTTCTTTCGGTGATCGACCATGTTAATAGATGATAAAACCTACTAGTGGGTGTCGTAGGCCCCTACCGACCCACATCTATGGGGCTGATAAAACCTATTTAATAGTTTATTGGTGTGGAAGTAGTCAAATATAATTATAAAAATGGTGAAATCAAACTATGAAACAGACTGAATATAAAATATGTGTGTGTGTGTGTGTTAGGAGGAGCAACTGAGCGTCTCTCGGCTGGTCCGCCAGTTTCACTACACCGTGTGGCCGGATCACGGCGTCCCAGAGACAACACAGTCTCTGATCCAGTTCGTCCGGACCGTCCGGGACTACGTCAACAGAAGTCCTGGATCTGGACCCACCGTGGTCCACTGCAGGTACATCACAAGAACACAAACACTGTCATGAAGGACTTCACACCAAATCCACTTCAGTAAATGACGTATTACACTATGTGATGATCCCAGTCACAGTCTGAAATGTTCATTACAACAGAATTTATTTAAATCCACTAATTCTGTCCTCTGGACCCCAGAAACATCTGTCAGGGTCATATGAGACACTCTGCCCCCAAACATCACACATTCAACCCATCATCAGCTCGCCATGTCGTGGTGCCCCGTGAGAAGCCTCTCATGAGACAGAATCCTGTTTATTATTGGTTGATTGTTAAATCCAGTGTTTTTTGACTGGAGTTTGGTGTGTGTGTCAGTGCCGGTGTGGGTCGTACGGGGACCTTCATCGTTCTGGATCGAGTGCTGCAGCAGCTGGACACCAAGGACATGCTGGATATCTACGGTGCCGTCTTTGACCTGCGACTCCACCGATCACACATGGTGCAGACGGAGGTAGGACGCCGCCTGCAGCAGCAGGGAATTATGGGAGTTTTACTTTGTGTGTTTACAGTGATACAACTCAACGTTGTGTGACCTACAGGGTCTTCTCTGTGGTCCACAGACCTCCATCAGTGTTAATGTGACGTAGTTTCTCCTCCACCTCCTCAGGGTCAGTATACGTACCTCCATCAGTGTGTTCGTGACGTTCTCAGAGCCAGGAAGCTCCGCAGTGAGCAGGAGAACCTCCTCCACCCCGTCTATGAAAATGTGAACTACAACTTCAAAAGAGGTGAGTGATCATCAGACTATATATATACATATACAGTATATGTATACGTATGTATACATATACTGTATACATATGTATGTATACAGTATATGTATATACACATACTGTATACATACATATATATATGTACATGTATATATACATATATATGTATTGTATATGTACGTATATATATACAGTATATATATACATATATATGTAAATATATACATACGTATGTATATACAGTATATGTATGTACATATACTGTATATAAATATATTGATCTTCTTCCACAGAGACGCTGTCCAGCAGACGTTAAAAATTGTATTGACTACTGATAGATGTGATTGACTACTGATCAATGTGATTGAGTGCTGATTGATGTGATTGATTACTGATCGATGTGATTGACTATTGATCGATGTGATTGATTACTGATCGTTGTGATTGACTACTGATCAATGTGATTGATTACTGACTGATGTGATTGACTACTGATCGATGTGATTGACTACTGATCAATGTGATTGAGTACTGATTGATGTGATTGATTATTGATCGATGTGATTGACTATTGATCGATGTGATTAATTACTGATCGTTGTGATTGATTACTGATCGATGTGATTGATTACTCAGTGATGTGATTGACTACTGATCGATGTGATTGATCATTGATATATCTAATTGATTACTGATCGATGTGATTGATTACTGATTGATGTGAGTGACTACTGATCGATGTGATTGATTACTGAATGATGTGATTGACTACTGATCGATGTGATTGATTACTGATCGATGTCATTGACTACTGATTGATGTGATTGATTACTGATCGATGTGATTGATTACTCATCGATGTGATTGACTACTGATCGATGTGAGTGACTACTGATCGATATGATTGATTACTGATCATACAGTGTGAGTGATTACTGATCGATGTGATTGATTACTGATCGATGTAATTGATTACTAATCAATGTGATTGATTACTGATCAATGTGTTAAGCTCTAGGGGAATGAGGGAAACATGGCAATTCTATTTTTATATCAGTGTTTATATTTGAAGCATCAGATGTTTCCCAATAGAGAAAAACTTTATTTATAATATATAATATAATTTATATACACGAAGCACCAGCTCTGTAGTTTATTGTAATTTATATATAATAAGTGATTGATGATGAATGGGTGGATTACTGTATGAAGGGACTACATGTTATACAGATGTTACACAGATGTAATACAGATGTTACACAGATGTTATACAGATGTTACACAGATGTTATACAAATGTTCCAGGTGTTTTCTGTTACAAACTGATCCTACTATTAGAACATTAGAACCTTCATGATTTATTACGGGCCTGTTGGATCCGACTCCTAGGTGATCCTAATAAACTGGACACTGAGTTTATACACTAATATACAGAATACAGTCCCCCAGTGTATCACGTATAATCAGTATATAAACATGTAATGAATGTTTAGTAACAGACTATAATATATGCATTTTATATTATTACAGCTGTGTTTTCTCATTTATTATCTTTTTATACAGCAGACAACACTTCTGTCTGTCCACAGGAGGAGTTATAGTTGTAATAAATACATTAATACGCAGTTATTATCATCTGTTCCTGATTATACATGATAGATAGGGGACCCGTGGGCACAACGTAATAAGTTGAAGATCAATACAGTTCATTTTTATATCGTGTTTCCAGCGTATCTCTGTGTGACAGTAAATATTGATGATGATAAACACTGAAATACGTCGGCAGGTTTTATTTATTAAGAGATGAACATGTAGAAACTGTTGTGATCACGTTTGATCTGATTCACGTTGTTGTTCACTGAAATGTGTGACATCACAACTGTAAACCAATGAGAAGAGCAGAAATGTCTCATGTGACATCACATCTGTCACTCATAATAAGAAGCTTTTTTAATGTTCATTATAAACATTAATGTTTGAGTGTTAAAGGTCAGATTATTTTTTTAATCATAAATGTATGTAAGATATCATTTAAAGTGTGTATTATGTATTTTATTTTTTACCACCACATGGACTGTACTTTATTTTGTAAGAACATTTCCTGTATGTGAGAGCAGTTAATTAAACACCACAGAAGAAGAAATATTTCTCTGATTATTCATAATCGACTCATACGTGTTCCAACATGACTGAACAGTCACTTATTCCTCTAAGGAACCCTTAACTACATTTAAGGACCAGGCGGGGAATGTTAAAGACTTTTACTGAAGTACTGCACTTCAGTAGGCTACACATTCAAAGTACTTTTACTTTATTAGAGTATTTCCATGTTCTACTACTAATAGGTAATAGGTAATATTGTACTTTTTACTCCACTACATTTATCTGACAGCTTTAGTTACTTTACAGATGACTAGTTTTCAGAAACATCAGATATATTAGTAAAACACTGACAGGGAACATTTTACTGACACAGCAATACTTTGACTTTAAATACATTTAGATGATAATACTGACATACTTTTACTTCAGTAAGGTTTTGAATGCAGGACTTTTATTTGTAGTGGAGTATCTTCACAGTGTGGTATTACTACTTTTACTTGTAGTGGAGTATTTTCACAGTGTGGTATTAGTACTTTTAGTTGTAATAGAGTATTTTCACGGTGTGGTATTAGTACTTTTAGTTGTAATAGAGTATTTTCACGGTGTGGTATTACTACTTTTACTTGTAGTGGAGTATTTTCATAGTGTGGTATTAGTACTTTAGTTGTAGTAGACTATATTCACAGTATGGTATTAGTACTTTTAGTTGTAGTAGAGTATTTTCACAGTGTGGTATTTTAGTGTGGTATTTTCACAGTGTGTTATTAGTACTTTTAGTTGTAATAGAGTAGTTTCACAGTGTGGTATTAGTACTTTTACTTGTAGTGGAGTATTTTCATAGTGTGGTATTAGTACTTTTACTTGTAGTGGAGTATTTTCATAGTGTGGTATTAGTACTTTTACTTGTAGTGGAGTATTTTCACAGTGTGGTATTAGTACTTTTAGTTGTAATAGAGTATTTTCACAGTGTGGTATTACTACTTTTACTTGTAGTGGAGTATTTTCACAGTGTGATATTAGTACTTTTAGTTGTAATAGAGTAGTTTCACAGTGTGGTATTAGTACTTTTACTTGTAGTGGAGTATTTTCATAGTGTGGTATTAGTACTTTTACTTGTAGTGGAGTATTTTCATAGTGTGGTATTAGTACTTTTACTTGTAGTGGAGTATTTTCACAGTGTGGTATTAGTACTTTTAGTTGTAATAGAGTATTTTCACAGTGTGGTATTACTACTTTTACTTGTAGTGGAGTATTTTCACAGTGTGATATTAGTACTTTTAGTTGTAATAGAGTAGTTTCACAGTGTGGTATTAGTACTTTTACTTGTAGTGGAGTATTTTCATAGTGTGGTATTAGTACTTTTACTTGTAGTGGAGTATTTTCATAGTGTGGTATTAGTACTTTTACTTGTAGTGGAGTATTTTCACAGTGTGGTATTAGTACTTTTAGTTGTAGTAGACTATATTCACAGTGTAGTATTAGTACTTTAGTTGTAGTAGAGTTCATTCACAGTGCGGTATTGAGGTGTGGTATTTTCACAGTGTGGTATTAGTACTTTAGTTGTAGTAGACTATATTCACAGTGTAGTATTAGTACTTTAGTTGTAGTAGAGTTCATTCACAGTGCGGTATTGAGGTGTGGTATTTTCACAGTATGGTATTAGTACTTTTAGTTGTAGTAGAGTATTTTCACAGTGTGGTATTTTAGTGTGGTATTTTCACAGTGTGGTATTAGTACTTTTAGTTGTAGTGGAGTATTTTCATAGTGTGGTATTAGTACTTTTACTTGTAGTGGAGTATTTTCATAGTGTGGTATTAGTACTTTTACTTGTAGTGGAGTATTTTCACAGTATGATATTATAGTGGGGTATATTCACAGTGTGGTATTAGTACTTTTAGTTGTAGTAGAGTATATTCACAGTGTGGTATTATAGTGGGGTATATTCACAGTGTGGTATTAGTACTTTTAGTTGTAGCAGAGTATATTTACAGTGTAGTAGTAGTACTTTTAGTTGTAGTAGAGTATATTCACAGTGTGGTATAAGTACTTTTACTTGTAGTACAGTACATTCACAGTGTGGTATTTCCAGAGTGTGGTATTAGTACTTGTACCGCAGTAAAGGCTCTGAGAGAGTACTCCAGGTACTCGTGCTGCTGACGCATGATAAAGAGTAGTTATGTGTATTTCCAGATGACGTCACTCTCCGCTGGGAGAGGCCCGGCTGTCCCTAAAACCACACGAAGCCGCGCATGCGCAGAGCGGCGCGGAGCGTCTTCACCACATTGAGCCGCTGAACTCTCGGAAGTTTAGCAGAGTTGCAGTGATTTAGCTCCAACAGGCTAGCGGGCAGAAAAACACCGTCACGAAACTTGTTTTTTAAGCGAGAAAGACGTGCGTTTGGACGGAAACTCAACCACCGCAGCGGACCGCGGAGGACTACCGATGGATTTAACCGGTTTTTCACGGTTGGATCTGCTCGAACAGCAGCGGTAGAGAGAGAAGAGAGAGAAGTTGTGATTGTTGTTTTGGCGCTCTGGCAGCGCAGAGAGGAAAGATGGAGGATCTGCTGGAGTAGCAGCAGCAGCAGCGGGCTAACGAGAGCTGGAGGTCGGGTTACTGCTCGGTGAAGTCCGGGGAAAGTGTGGAGGCTGAGATTCAACTCACTGACTGTGTAAGTATGTTGAAGTATTACATCACGGTGTGTTTGAGGTGAGAGGAGAGCTAACTAGAGTTAGCCTCGGAGCTAATTAGCCAGTTAGCTGAAATCTGTGTTAGCTTATCGAGGGGTCAGGTTAGCTTTGTGCTAACTGACGCTAAGCTAGCTGCCATTACGCTTCATCAGTGCTGCGGCTGACTAACAGCTCACTGCTGCTGCTAACCACAACTTTATACTGACTGCTGTTAGTTAGTTAGTTAGTCAGCTAGTTAGTAAACCCAGCAGCTGCTAGTGGTGTCTGTTTATTAAAACCCAGATAAACACACACACTGACTTGGTTAACTGGGAACACACAGACTTGGTTAACTGGGAACACACAGACTTGGTTAACTGGGAACACACAGACTTGGTTAACTGGGAACACACAGACCTGGTTAACTGGGAACACACAGACCTGGTTAACTGGGAACACTGGGAACACACAGACTTGGTTAACTGGGAACACTGGGAAAACACAGACTTGGTTAGCTGGGAACACTGGGAAAACACAGACTTGGTTAACTGGGAACACTGGGAAAACACAGACCTGGTTTACTGGGAACACACAGACTTGGTTAGCTGGAAACGATGGGAAAACAGACTTGGTTAACTGGGAATGCTGGGAAAACAGACTTGGTTAACTGGGAACGCTGGGAAAACACCGACTTGGTTAACTGGGAACACACCGACTTGGTTAACTGGGAATGCTGGGAACGCACAGACTTGGTTAACTGGGAACGCACAGACTTGGTTAACTGGGAATGCTGGGAACACACAGACTTGGTTAACTGGGAACATACAGACTTGGTTAACTGGGAACACGCAGTGTAGGGAGCTTTAACAGAAAGTGGCCATTAAACACTGTCCCATTGTGACCCACTCAAACCTAATTAACCCTGATAATCACAGGAGGCCTGTAACTACTAACTTTAACTTTTCTGTTATTATTTTAGATTAGATTCAACTTCATTGTCTTTGACCAGAGTCCAGGTACTCAGACAGTAAAATGCAGTTTGGCTAGTAGGGCTGGGACGATTCACCTGTCTCCCGATTCAATATGTATTGTGATTTTCAAGTATTGCCATTCGATATTATGATTTATTGTGATTTTTCTTTACTTTTTTAACATTAGACCATGGGAAAAAGTTGAATAATACACTTCTAGAGACTTTACTTTGGAAAATCTCTAAATTATTCCTGTAAAAATGTTTGATTTTCAGCATGTATGTTGTCGGAGATGTCCTGAAGTCAGATATATCAGTCATTGTCAGGAATTTCTCATTAAATTCTTTTTAGGAACCCAAAAATCAAAGAATAAAGACATTTCCCTCACAAATTAGTGGTATTTTCTTTTTAATTTATAAGGGACATGTAATGTTTTACACTACTGGTGAATATAATACATCAATCTTATTTCCATATATATATTTTGTATATACAGTTCCCTTTATTAACACCTTATTATGAAAACCGTGTATACTTCCTCTAACTTCTCCAAGGTCGTCACTTGCTCTCCCGTCAGCTCACCCAAAGTGTTTCCATACTTTACTGGATGTGTAGTGTTTACCACTTTGGATTTAAAATGGGAGGGTGCAGGACGTATCCACACACGTATTGTTGTAGTCTGAGTAACGTGACGTCATATCCTTTCCGTATCCGTCAACCAAAACAAACCACAGCGAGCGAGGGTCTGCGTGGATACGACCTGCACCCTCCCATTTAAAATCCAACGTGGTAAACACTACACATACAGTAAAGTATGGAAACACTTTGTGTTTCACACATTGCAGGAAAAGCAGAGCTAGACATCACGGCTAAAGCTGCATGCTAACTCTGTCATGGACAGGAAACGTTATCGTATCATGGTAACGTGCGGTCAAGCCGGCCGTCACTCTCATCTCCGTGGTCAAATGGGCCGACGCTACAACTGTAGAGCACCTATATACTGACATTTATGTTAAATGCATTCAAACGGCCCCGATGGAGCTGACCATGGATGTATAAAGAGAACGGAGCTGACGGGAGATCTAGCGATCACCTTGGAGAAGTTAGCGGAAGTATACATGTGGGACTATGTCTGCTTTTCAAAATAAGGTGTTAACAAAGGGAACTGTATATATAAAATACATATACGGAAATAAGATTGATTGGATTATATTCACCAGTAGGGGTGTACCGATTCATCTACTACATCGATGTATCGATTTATATTCCTACAATCCAACTACGATAGGTACCAGGCAAGTTGTCCTTCACGGGAGACGTATGTCGATAAAAAATCAATTTGAAATGCAAAAATCGATTCTAAGGATTTGCACCTTGTATTTAAGGATGACAAACATTATATGAAAGGGTTTTTTAGCACTTTTATTAGTAAAGAAATGTATACGTTACTCCGGTTCACTCTCCAGACATGCGCCAGCTTGCCAGCTCTGCCCTGTGCAGTTGACGAGGGCGGCTTCAACCACAGGCGCTTTCCCCGTGCGTTGTCGTTTTTTCATTCAGAAAAAATTACTTTCCTTTCCCCGTCATATCAATGTGCATCACACGGCATCAGCCTCACGTATTCAGCAGGAAAGCAGACGGTCCACGAAGCAAATTATCACAGGAGTAAAGTAAAAAACAAAACAGAAATTCAACTAACGTTAGTCTAACATAATTTTAAAATGTTTTTCCGTATGCTTTAATGTATGAATAGACCCCAAATGAATACTGTAGCTGGACTACTTGATTAATATAAGCAAATTATTTAAACAGCGTTTGTATAGGAATGATTATTGTCCCAAGCTTTTTGATCACTATAAGTGGTTGATCTCTGTATTATTGCTCTACTGTTTATACTGACAATGGAGACAGAAGCAGCAGGTTAAACCACTGTTCATTTACTTGAATAGAAGTTGGTTTATTATATTTTTGCTAAATATTGCACTGTATCTTGAACTGAATTAGCAAGTCCTGCAGTTGCACTTTTTAAAATTATTTTCAAATAAAAGGTGTATGTATTTGCCATTAATCATTGTTTACTTGTTTATATCCATAATTAATTTATCCCTGATTCCCTTACTAGAAAACCTGCACTGTCCAGTCACACTGATTGAATTTTTGGCAAAAAGTTACTGTATCAATTTCAAATCATTGAATCGTATTGTATTTCTCTAGATAAGCCAAATATCGTCCTCGATTCATATCGCTACCATGGAAATCGTATCGTTGTAAAAACGTATCGTTACGCCCTACTCACCAGAAGTATAAAACATTACATGTCCCATATAAATTAAAAAGAAAATACCACTAATTTGTGAGGGTCTTTATTCTTTGATATTTGGGTTGCTGGTAAAAATGTAATAAATAATTCCTGACATTGACTGATATATTTGACTACAGGACATCTCTGACTACATACATGCTGAAAATCAAACATTTTTACTGGATTCATTTAGAGATTTTCCAAAGTAAAAGTCCTTAGAAGTGTATGATTCAACTTTTTCCCATGGTCCAGTGTTAGAAAAGTTAACAAAAATCCCAATATCGAATCGCAATACATATCAAATCAGTACCCTAGTATGAAATCAGGAGATGGGTGAACCGTCCCAGCACTGCTAGTTAGAAGCTGTTCCAAGCAGACTTGGGAGACTGGAAAAATGATTTAAACAATTAATGGATTTAAGATGGTTGCAGATGAATGTTGTGTTGATGGACTAATCTTGACCTTTAGTGTGAATACACAGATCATGTCTCTGATGTTGACCTCTGATGTTTTTTGTGCAGAGCTGCTGTTCATGTTTACAGATCAACTAAATCATGAGAGTCCCTCAGGCTCTGAGGATGGAACCAGGGCTACTGGAGGCAGGATTTAGGTGAGGACACCTCCACAGAAGGGTCTCTTTAACATCACAGTGTTGTAGTGTCTTTATGCCGGTGTGTTTGTTGTGTCCCAGACATCAGATGGTGCTCTGAAGAAGCCATGGGTAGCTGTCTAAGCTGTCCAGAGAAAGAGTCAATTCCAGATAATCATCAAAGTAAATTCAAGGTGAGTTTGTACCTCAGCACCAACCTCAGAGTCAGTCGGCACACCCCCTGGATTGTTCACTATCTGAGTCTGTTGTTGTTGTTTACCTGTCCAGGTGATCAACGTGGACGACGATGGGAACGAGTTGGGATCAGGTGTGATGGAGCTGACCGATGCTGAACTCGTCCTGCACACCCATCGCCGTGATGACGTCAGGTGGCCTTACCTGTGTTTACGGCGCTATGGCTACGACTCCAACTTGTTTTCGTTTGAGAGTGGCCGCCGCTGCCAGACGGGTCAAGGTACGTGTCACCGGGGCCGCAGCTATCCATTACTTTAGTAGTCAAGTATTCTACCGAGTATTTAATAAGTAAGAGTAATCGGATAAAAATACTTTGTTTTATTATGGAGCAATAGTAAATATACAAAAGAGGAAATAAGACTGGTCTCTTAGAATGAACAACACACAATAATATAAAATTAAAATTAACATAATAATATCTAAAATCAAATTACAATAATATTTAATTAAAATTAACACAATCATTTCTCAAATTAAATTACAATAATATAAAATTAAAATTAACGCAATAATATATAAAATTAAATAGCAATACTATTAAATTAAAAAACAATAATATTAAATTAAAATTAACAAAATATCTTAAATTAAATTACAATAATATTAAATTAAAATTAACATAACATATAAAATTAAATGACAATATTATTAAATTAAAATTAACATAATATATCAAATTAAATTACAATAATATTAAATTAAAATTAACAAAATAATATATAAAATTAAATTACAATAATATTATCAAAACTAAAGTCATTTAGTGCATTTAAGTGACATATTACATTCTGGGTTTTAAATAAAACATTTTCTGAATTGCAAACAAATACATTCAAAAACATAATTTTAAATGACTTTAAAAAGGTCCACATGTGATGGACTCCTCCTATAAAGGTACTATAACTTTAACTGATCAATCCGTGATGATGTGTTTAATCAATATCAGTTTTTAATTGAAGCCCTCTGAGATTAACTCGCCATACAGAAAATCGACCTGTATGTGCCGCTTGGCGGGTGTTATTTTCGGACCGTGGTGATGTGTATCAGATCAGATCAGATGATCACAGCTGGATCAGCTGTCAGTTGGCTTTAACAGCTGTTTGTGTCTGAACTGATCTAATACTAATAAAGACACACAGTTAGCAGTGTTTTCTCTCTGTAGCCTGTTACCTGTTTAACAAACACCTACAGTCTGTATTTATACTATGGACTGAGCCCTGCTTAGAGGCTCAGGAACCATTTCTACTGGAACAATGCCTTTATATTAGTTATTCATTATTAGCGTCTGTAGTTATTGATATTTTGATTGTGAATTCATTATTTAGAAATCTAGAAATGGTTTATTGTGCTAAATGTTTGAGGGGAAATTTAAATGATGTAACTCATATCAGGAATTATCAGCTTCACATGTGACTGAATGGAAATGAGGATAAATGATGTAAAAGGTGTTTGTTGATGACAGACAGACCCTCCGACTCGCTCTGACTTTGACTATATCTTTAATAAAAGTTAACGGGGGAAATAACAGATCATGACAAGAAAAATCTGATAAATGAAGAAAGTTGTTTGAGGTCTGTTCGTTGCCAGGTCTTATAAAGCTCTTTCAGTAACAGGCTGCTTCAGCCGCGGTGTGTCAAGGAGAGATACTGCAGGTCCTTCTGCTGCTGGAACACTTTACCATCAACACGGTCCGTTTATTGTTCACACCTACAGTTAACAAGATGGTGAATCAGAGGACAACTAAACTATAAAACTGTTATCTGTCTTCACTCCGGTATGAAACACAGTGATGTTGACATGTATCAGATCAGTCCGATTGACAGCAGCGTCCAATCAATAACTGATATCCAATAAGGGGTCGTGTCGGTCGGTAAAAAAACATCCGTGAAGGATCCTCGCTTATGGCTCCTCTGGCATGCCTCATCGCTCCTCTCTCCTTGCTCCTCGAGATGCATTTTAGGAATTGGGATGTCCTCCAAGATGTAGCGGTGAGAACGATTTCCGGGTCACAAGCCGGAGGATCGAGGAGGCAAAAAATCGGGAAATGAGATGCAGCGCTGCTGTCTGATGGTGTTAGTTTGTCAACAGTGTTTTGTCTCATCTTTCAGGTATTTTTGCCTTCAAATGTTCCCGAGCTGAAGAGATCTTCAACATGCTGCAGGAGGTGATGCACAGTCACAGCATCAGTGTGGTGGAGGAGGCAGTCCTGGAGCCCAGCCAGCAGACACCGCTCACACCTGCAGGTAAATACACTCACGGTTGAGTTGTAGAGACATAAATGAGGTTCCACTGGTTCTATCAACTGGTCTCTACATGATGTAGGAAGCTATGTTGGTATACATCAAACCTGATCAGTGTGTTCACCGATCAATAAACTATGTTAAAAGGGTAGTTCAGGTGTTTCTCAGTGCGGTTGTTAAAGGTTGTAGATGGAGGTTAAAGGGGTAGTCAGTGTATTATTACTACAGTAGATGGAGGTTAAAGAGGTAGTCAGTGTATTACTACAGTAGATGGAGGTTAAAGAGGTAGTCAGTGTATTACTACAGTAGGTGGAGGTTAAAGAGGTAGTCGGTGTATTACTACAGTAGATGGAGGTTAAAGAGGTAGTCAGTGTATTATTACTACAGTAGATGGAGGTTAAAGGGGTAGTCAGTGTATTACTACAGTAGATGGAGGTTAAAGGGGTAGTCAGTGTATTACTACAGTAGATGGAGGTTAAAGGGGTAGTCTGTGTATTACTACAGTAGAGTCAGACAGGAGAACCAGCAGGGATTAGATCAATGTCCTGCTGTGGACAGGGGCAGCAGCTAATCACATTTTACATACCTAAAAACATCTATATCAGTTAAAGTGTATATTTAGGATATTTTCACCTCTTTACCTCGCTGTCAGACAGCCCTTTCTGACGGGGAACTGAAGCCGTTATATCGCTCTCTTCAAAGACACCAGACTACATTTACAAAAACAGTCATTTTACCTCAGAACAGGAGCTCTCAACTAACTTTTTTCACCGTCCCGAGATTCAACTTAAGCCGTCCTAGAATGAATGCGGACCATCCCGAATTTTAAGTCTTTGTTTTCCTACGTTACCATTAGTTACTCATTCAAAGTGACTAATAACATAAATCAAACATCAAAAGTTTATTTTTGTTCATAAATTAATTAAAAAAAAGTTTTTTATTTTGGTGTTAAAAATGCAGCTAAGTTAAATTAAAATGTATTTTTATGTGTGCGATATAACAGTTTCAGTTCCCCGTCAGAAAGGACTGTCTAACAGCGAGGACATTGCTCTGCTACCTGCTGGTTCTCCTGTCTGATTCTACTGTAGTAACACACTGACTATCATACAACCACACTGAGAAACACCTGAACTACCCCTTTAACATTAGAGTAGAGTGTGACAAGCTGAATACCTTTCATCAACAAAACAATAGAAAGTGCTTTACATGAGACATAAAGACCAATATGAGGGTTTAAACGGTAGAATAAGACAGAAAACACCTCTCTGTCTCTGTCTCTGTCTCTCTGTCAGCAGCTCTGGGTTACTCGGTGCCTACGGTGCCTAACGGTGTGACAAGAACCCAGTCGGTGGGCGAGGCCCCGTCTCACCCCTCCACCCGTCACCCGTCTGTGGCCAGCACCCGTCTGCCCTCGACGGGAGAAGAGTCCACTCATCCTCTGCTGGTGGCTGATGACGCGGTGAGAGACACTCTTCCTCCTCCTCTTCCTCATATTAATACAGATTATTATTATCAGTGTTCGGTCTGATCAATCTCATTTAATAGGTCAGCTGATTCAGATTCAAGATATGATGATCTCATGTCTAATAATAATCTAATGATGATGTAGTTAATATTTAATAAGTAGGATAATGTACAGCTAGCGGGTCATTGTTGTGAAATAAGTGATGCCGCACCCCGATGTGGAGTGGAGGAACAATGGCCTGCTAGCTGTACATTATCCCGCTTATTACACGGCTACTTACTGAAGAAATCAATAATTTTACACAAAAACGGTCCTCCAGAGTCTGACATCAGAACTGCGCCCATAGCAACAGCCTGTTATACATAGCAACGGTCTGCTATAAAGAAATAACAGACTGCATTGTAATCTAATAATGATATAATAATAATAATGATCTTGTAATTGTTTATCTCATAACGATCTAATAATAATTTAATCATCTGATACAATATATCTAATAATGATTGAATCTGATCTAATAATAAATAATTATTGAATAATAATCTAATGTACTGATAGAATAAAATATCAGATAATGGTCTAATAATTTAATAATAATTTAATCATCTGATACAACATATCTAATAATGGTCTAATAGTAATTTAATAATAATCTAATATGTAATAATGATGTAATAATGATGTAATAATGATGTAATGGTGATGTAATGGTGATGTAATGGTGATGTAATGGTGATGTAATGTGGTCCCACTGTGTGCAGGTTCACACCTACGTGAACACCACGGGGCTCCTAGAGGACCAGCCCAGCCCTCTGACCGTCACCACCCCTCTGGAGAGTCCCACCTCCCCCCAGTCTCTGTGTCCTCCAACCCCCCCGCCTCCTCCGAGGGTCCGCGCCGAGCCGCCGGCACCGCCCCCCCAGCCAGAGCCCCAGGTGCTGCTGGAGCCTCAGGGGGCGCGCTTCGTGCTAGGCCCCACGCCGGTTCAGAGGCAGCTGATGGAGAAGGAGAAGAAGCAGCAGGAGGTCAAGGAGGTCGAGGAGCCCCGAGAGACTAACGGCCAGACCGAGGCCCCGCCGCCGCCCCCCCAGCTCTCTAACGGCTCCTCCTCCAATACCTCTGCAGCTCCTCGCCGCCAGCGCCCGCCCCCCCTCACACCTGACCTGCAGAATGTCAACAACTCGGCCCAGCGGCGCACCGCCCTGCTGGACTACGAGAACCTGCCGGCGCTGCCGCCGGTGTGGGAGGCGAGGAAGCCCAGCTCGGAGGAGGAGGAGAACGGCTGCGGCGGCCTTAAAACGCCATCGCTCAACGGCTACAACCACCACAGCCTGCTGCACCACTCCTACTCGCACCCTCTGTCCCCCGCCCTCGAGTCCTCGCACAACTACGTCAACACCGAGAACGTGACGGCACCGCTCAGCGCCCACCGGCCCGACACGGCCCGCCGCTGCACAGCGGGACCCACCATCTTCAACTTTGACTTCCGCCGGCCGCCGCTGCCGGGCCACCCGGAGCCGCCCAAAACCCTCAACTACATCGAGGTGGAGATGGACAACAGCGCGGCGAACAAGGGGGCGTCGGACGGCAGCAACCCCCACACGCCCCGCACCCCCACCTCGCCGCTGCCCCCCACCACCCCCACCCGCCGCACCGAGCTCTACGCCCTCATCGACATCGAGCGCACCGCCGCCATGTCCAACCTGCAGAAGGCCCGGCCGCGAGACGACGGTACGTCACGCAAGACGCGGCACAACAGCACGGAGCTGCCCACCAAAAGCACTGTGTGACACGCACCCCCACTTCCTGTTAACCCTTTGAGTTGTTTGATACGACGGACGGAGCTTCTTTATATTCACACGTGGAAACGCAGTGACGGACTACACCTGACCAATGAGAGAGTGACTTTCTGTGACATGTTGATGTCACAGCTGCGTCGGGTCGGCCTGCGTTCTTCCTCCTTATATGGTACAAATCAGTATTACTGAACAAAGCATTCCATTTAGCCTTTTCTAAGAGTCACTACATGCTGCTGTCAGTCAGTATCTCTCTGAGTATGTACAGTAGATCCTGGCACAATAAATGTCTGTTCTGTTTCTATTCAGCTCCTCATTCACTTCAATGTGCCCACAGCGTCCACCATACACATAGACGCCGCATTGGACGCTTGAGCCCGTTGCAGCGATATGTCAACGTGGGCGCCATATTGGACCTGGCGAGACTTACCTGTAACCCTATACAAGTGAAGGGTGGATAAAAAGCACTATAACGTCTACATTTCTCAACTGATCATAGTGCTTTTTATCCAGAAAAACGGCAGCTCCCCCATTCACTTGTATAGAGTCTTTAACTTATGACTTTATTCTCCTAATAAAACGACTTTATTTTATTCATTTTTTCGTCAATGTGGCCCTAACATGAAGACGTTAAACACATAATCAGGCTAATAGTAACACATGAAGCTGCCAAATGCAGGAAGGACAGCTGTTACACATCAGTGATCCATCAGGAGCTCCACATATGTACAGTTTTAAGGGATAATGCACAGCGAGCCGGTCATTGTTGTGAAAGAATCCCCAAATCATCCTTCGCTTCGCGTCGGGGTGCAGCATCGCCCTCACCCCGCTTATTACACGGCTACTGACTGAAGAAATCCATAATTTCACACAAAAACGGGCCTCCAGAGTCCGACATCAGAGCTGCGCCCAAAGCAATCAGAATCAAGTATTCATCACAGCCGTGTAATAAATAATAACTACATGTGTGTGTTCTGTTAAATGAATGTGTTGATTAGAGAGAATGGAAGACTTTATTCATCCTCTTGGAGACATTGTGGCGTGTATGAAAGCAGTGTTGATGTCATTAATGGGGGTGTCACGACTTCACTTCTATATCGAAAACCGATCGAAATTGGTTTCCGACCTCGATCATCGAAATCAAAAGCAGAATCAACGACTGTGATCTCTTATCTGGATGATCCAGGTAAGAGATCAACTCTATAAAAGCACCTCCTACGGACCAATTAGAGCTCAGTGAGCAGATCGTATGATAAAATTACAAAAATATGAAGAAGTTACAGTCATAATCAGACTAAAAACAACACAGTTTAAACTGACAGATGCAGGAAGGACAGCTGGCTGTATGCTGTGGGTGTTTACCACTTTGAATTATGTTTTTATATTTATTAATTTACTTGCTCTCAAGTCCTTTTCAAGCCATCAGAGATGGGACGCAGCTGAGAGACGGTTTAAATAGTCACACCACATTAATAATGTCATAATGTAAACTACTGTATTCTATTCATCCATTATACTCTGAAAGTTATTTATATATCACTGCCCCATCTAGACGACTATATCTGACTTCTCAGTATTCCGTTAAATTAATAAATCTGTTAATTTACGCATTCACACATCGTTATTTTGTCTTCTGCCAGCTGCCCTTCCTGCATTTGACAGCGTAAACTGTGTTTCTATTAGTCTGATTATGTGTTTAACTTCTCCGTATTTGTCTAATATTATGGTTTATAAAAAGTGACGCTCTGCTGACAGTACACTTGTCCATGTTTGTGATTGGTCAGATGCTGCAAACCCCGCCCCTTTCATGTGAACGGACAGACTGAGAAACCCTGGGCTGATTTACTGAGTTGATAACCACCGTGGTTGAACCGCTTAGCGGGATGGTGGTTGTCAGGGTTAGTGAAGCCAGATAACCAGAAGATACCCCCGGGTATGTCGAACTACAGGCCTCTGGTGTCACACGTGTCACAACAACACGTTAAAGGGATAGTTCAGGTGTTTCTCAGTATTACAGTACCTTCAGTAGAATCAGACAGGAGAACCAGCAGGCAGCAGATCAATGTCCTGCTGTGGACCGGGGCAACATTTTACACACCTAAAAACATCTATCAGTTTATATTGGACGCTATATTTAGGTCCAATGCTTTACCTCGCCGTGAGACCGCTATATAGTCTGTTTTTAGACGGGTAACTGAAGCCGTTATCTATGCTCCGAGAGCAACCAGACTCCATTGAAAAAAACTGTAATTATACTTTGTTTGTTATTGTGTGACTTTGGTTAGTGCAGATTCACTTTAACCTCCACCTACTGTAGTAATACACTGACTACCCCTTTAACCTCCATCTACTGTAGTAGTAATACACTGACTACCCCTTTAACCTCCACCTACTGTAGTAATACACTGACTACCCCTTTAACCTCCATCTACTGTAGTAATAAAACACTGACTACCCCTTTAACCTCCACCTACTGTAGTAGTAATACACTGACTACCCCTTTAACCTCCACCTACTGTAGTAATACACTGACTACCCCTTTAACCTCCACCTACTG